>JAYJMB010005928.1:0-54471 GCA_036873735.1 Pouteria campechiana
TAAGTTTAAATAAGGCAGTGGTTAAGGTTCTTCTAAGAGCATGATTTTCTACTTTAATTTGCTCAAGTTCTATATTTATATTCTAATTAATTTTGTGCAATGTATTTTCTTATTTTAATTTGGAGCATTCATTAATTGTTCTTTCAAGTTCTCTTTTAGTTTCCTTATGTTTAGATTTTAATGTTTTGAAATCTGAATACAATTCTTCTAATAATTCTTCAATGTCAGAAATTTCAAGTTTCAAATTTACCTCATCACTGTGGATGGCCATAAAGCTTATTCCTGTATGATGCTCTTCTTGATCCTTTTCTCTGGTGCTGATTGAACTGAATTAAGCTTCATTTTCTTCTTCTTATTCACTCGAGCTTTCTTGCATCATGTTTTCCACTATTTCCCATGCAATCATAGCTTTCTTCTTCTTTCCAAATTTCCTGCTATTAGAAAAATTCTTTTTGTCAAAGTAAGAGTTGTGCCTTTTCTTCTTGTCTCCTTGTTTTTTATCTAGTTTTGCATAGTCAAATTTCATATGCCCAGGCTTGCTGCAATTGTAATAGAATGGAACTTCCTTTTCTTATCTTTGCTTTTGAAGTTCTTGGAATTGTTTCCAAATCTTTCCTTCTTGAGCATGTTTCTGAATCTTTTGGTTATAATTTCCATATCCTCATTATCTTCACTGGTTGAGGCTTCTCCTAAAGATTCTTTATTCTCTTATTCTACTTGCAAAGTTATGTTTTTTGCCTTTGACTTCTTCTGGTGCTTTTTATTTCATCAGGACTTCATGAGTCATGAGTGATCCCACGAGTTCTTCTACTATCACCTTCGTTAGATCTTTTGCTTCCTGTATAGCAGTCACTTTAGGCATCTAGTGTCTAGGCAAAGATTTCAAGATTTTCTTTACTAGCTTGGTCTCTTCATATTTTTCTCCTAACTTCTTTAAGCTAATGATGATTTTCTAAAATCTTCCAAATATTTCAATATGTTTTCTGATTCCTTCATAGAGAATGCTTCATATTCTTGCACTAGAAGATTAATTTAGTTCTCTTTTACCTGATTTGTACCTGCATGTGCTACATTAAGTTTATCCTAGATTTCCTTAGCCGAATCACATGCAAAAATATTTTTAAACTCAAAAGAAGTTAGTGCACAGTAGAGGCAGTTCTTTGCCTTAGCATTAATTTTTATTGCTTGTATATCTTCTGGAGTATATTTGTCTTCAGAGTTAGTGATATTCTTTCCATTTTTCACCACAAGCCACAACTGGTAATCTGTAGCAATCAAGAAATTTTGCATTCTCATTTTCCAATACCCATAATTGATACCATCAAATAAAGGGGGTCTAGAAGTAGATCGTCCTTTAGCAGATGTATTGTGGAACATACCAACAATTTGAATCTCTTCAAAAATTAATATATTGATAATCAAAATTTAACTTGTGAAGCCCACATTGATACCACTTATTGGTCCCTTGCACAATGGTAGCTCAAGAGGGGGGGAGGGGTGAATTGAGCTTTTAAAACTTTTGGCCAAATCAAATGATCTAAGTGCTAAATGAATATATAGAATAAATTCCACAACACACAACACAAGATTTTTATAGTGGTTTGGCCCTTCTTAGGTTCCTACTCTACTTCTCTGAGTCAGTCTCCTCTACTGATCTTAGGTTCCACTAAAACCTTGATAAACTTGATCAAATATACGTTAGTTTTATAATAAGCACACCAACCAACTTACTGGTTTTCCAAGCTAATCAAAAACTTTTACAACTTGTTGGGTTTCAAAGCTCACCAACAAACTTGTACCCTTTTAGCAAGTTTCCTACTTGCTTATCTCAATACATAAACACCAAGCACTCTACTTGTTTTACCAAATACTAAAATGAGGCATATAGATTAATGCTTATTACTTAGGTGGACTTGTTCATAAAAGTTTAAACTTTAAGTAAATGAATAAGTAATAAGAGTAAAAGATTCAAACTCCTTGATTGAGTAGTGATTTAGGCTTTGAGAGCTTCTGATGGAGATGTAGTCATTGGAGTTGAACTTTGAAGTAAGATTTTGAATGCTCTTCTTGTGTTTCTTGTATATTTAGTAATGTTTAATTGTTAATTTCTTTTATTCCTAAATCTCTCTTTTATAGGCTAAGAGAGATTTTTCTGTTGCTTACATTGGCAGACTTTCAGATGTTCAAAAATATCTGTTTCACCTTACACTTTTTTTGACATCTGACTTTGTAGCAATCTGGTATCATTTTGCAACTTTGTCGCTGACTTTTCTTAATGTTCACATTCTTATCAAGTGCTCCGAAGTTATTTCTTTAGTTACTCCAAAGAGATAAGTGAACAGATGATGTGTTGAATGATTTTGGATGCTTTGATTGGTTTACTTTAGATTTTTTGAATTGAAAATAAGTCTTTTTTTTAATTATGACAGACCTTTTAGAGAGGAGTTCAAATTTTCTGAAATTTTAATGCTTAAGAAAGGTGAATTCCGAAGTATTATTCGATGACTCTAAAGCTTGCTTGCTGACTCCCTAGTAAGGTTTTGAGGACTCCGAAGTAGGTCTGATAAATTCCAAAGCATGTTTGAATTACTCCAACATGTGACTGATTAACTTTGAAGTACATATTCGTAACTCTGAAGCTTGCCTAATAAACTCTGAAATGTCTCTTATTGATTCTGAAGTTTACTATGATAACTCTGAAGCTTCCATAATGACTCCGAAGAGTATTATAAAGATTCTAAGGTTTGCTATGATGAATCTGAAGCTTCCCTACTAACTCCGAAGTGAGCTTGTGATGACTCCGAAGTGCGCTGTAAAAACTCCAAAGCTTTTCAATTAGCTCTGAACCATGCTGTGAAGACTCTGACACTTGTTTTTGTTATCTCTAAACCATATCATGATGACTCCGAAGCTTTGTTTGTTTACTCCAAAGTTCATTGTGACAACTCCGAAGCATCCTAATTTACTACGAAGTACATTGTGATGACTCCGAAGATGTTTTTGTTTGCTCCGAAGCATGTCTTCAAGACTTCATAAATTTCTGTTTTCTTATTTTAAGTATATATGAGATATATATACTTATTTTTAAAGAGCATTTACTTTGTTTCTTTCTTTTATCATCATGAAGATTATTCTCAAGTTAAGTATGAGTTAATATTTTTGTAACATACTTGAGAACAAATTGTTAGTAGCTAAATATTTTACTCAACAATGCATATCATGAATCATAAGGACTTTTCATAGGTTGTAAGAAGGGTAAAGGTGAGAAATATTGGAGATGTAGCTCAAAAGCCATTGAAATTAATGAAGTATAAATAAATCAACTCATGCTCAAATATATAAGACATGTAAAATCACTTGTTTTCTTTAGCATCTTTCACCTTTGAATACATGATGTAGAAACAGATCCCTTCTCTTGGAATTTTGATATTCACTTTTTCTTTTTTTTCATCATTGTTTTTTCACAATTTTGAGAACAACAATCTGTTCCATTTCATCAATCATAGTAATACCACAAATTTTGAAACCCCCACACTTTATTTCTTGTATACCCATATGTAGCACAATGATAACCCATTCTCCACTAGATCTATGGCTTTGGTAATGATATTATTTTTCTGGGTTTCAAGCTTGTAATATAAGTTCACTATAAAAATCTATAAAGCTCAAAGGGGCTCAACAAGAGGTAAAATTAATTATAAGGTAGGCTATTTGGCTCATGTAGTTCAAAATAAAGAAGGCCTTAATCATGTTCATGCATGCATTTATCAATGTGATCTCAAAGAGAATCAAGGAAAGTTCTAGAGAAATAAATCCATGGAAGAATATCTCTAATGAAGAAAAAGGATGAGACTAAAGTGAATGTGTCAGTCTAAAGGCTCAAAATCTCACAAGCTTTTGTCTATAAAATTTAGTCATCACCATTCTTAAGGAAAATAATTAAACCAAGCAATTACAAATTGGAAGATTATTTATTCAATCGTGTTATAAAATTTTCAAGCTTAGTTGAACTTATTGGAAACCACCAAAACAAAGGGTAAAACTGACTCTCTTTCAATTTTTTTTTTCAAAAATGAAAGTAAAGATAAAAACAAAAACACAAAAACACAATCTAAACCTAAAACTAAATCCCATCCCCTACACTTAAAACTTACATTATCCCCTAATGTAAGTTCAAATGCAAAGAAGATGCAAAAATAATCATAATATAAATGCAGAAATAAGAAAAAGAAACACGAACTCCCATTGGGTTACCTCCCAAGTAGCGCTTTTGTTTGTAGTCATTGGCTTGACTCAATTCTTCCTCCTTCATTCAATGTAGACTGGTTGTTCAAGATCCAATTCTGCAACATTTTCAATGTGTAGTCCTTGATAAAAAGGCTTAAGTCTATGCCCATTCACTATGAAAATTTTGGAAGTCACCAAACTCTGAATTTCAACTGCACCATGAGAAAAAACATTAGTGACAATAAAAGGTCCATTCCAATGAGAATGTAACTTACCTGGAAATAAATAAAGTCTTGAATGGTATAGAAGAACTCTCTGACCATTTTAAACTCCTTCCTAGAGATTATCTTATCATGAAAAGCCTTCGTCTTTTCCTTATAAATCCTTGCATTCTCGTAAGCGTCATTGTGAATCTCCTCTAACTCTTGTAGTTGCAACTTCCTGTACTCTCCACTTTCATCCATATTCATGTTGAAACTCTTGATAGCCCAATAAGCCTTTATTCTAACTCAATAGGAAGGTGACATGATTTCCCAAATACTAACCGATAAGTTGACATACCAATGGGCATTTTGTATGTAGTCCTGTATGTCCACGAGGCATCACTAGGTGCAAACTCCAATCTTGTCTATTGGGATTAATTATCTTCTCAAGAATGGATTGGATCTCTCAATTTGATACTTCAGCTTGTCCACTGGTTTGCAGATGATAGTGGTTGACACCTTATGGATCACATGATATTTTCTCAAAAAAGCTTCAACTGTTCGATTGCAAAAGTGAGTGCCTTGATCACATATCAAAGCTCTTGAAATTTCAAACATGGAGAATATGTTAACCCTGATAAAATTTACAATAACCTTGGAGTCATCAGTCTTGGTGGCTTTAGCTTCTACCCATTTTGAAATATAGTCAACAATAAATAATATATAAACAAAACCAAAAGAAATAGGGAGTAGTCCCATGAAATCAAAGCCCGAAATGTCAAAAATTTCATAGACTAGTATGGGGGCTTGTGGCATCTCATTCCTTTGGGAAATATTACCTGTCCTTTGACGATGATCACATAACTTGCAGAAAGAGTATGAATCTCAAAACAAAGATGGCCAATAAAAACCACACTCTAACACTTTTTTTGCCGTTATCTTGGCTCCAAAGTGACCTCAACAAGCATAAGAATGACAAAAAGTGAGTATAGAAAGAAATTTACTTTTAGGAATACACCTTCTTATTACCTAATCTGCACAATGCTTCCACAAGTATGAGTCATCCCACACATAATATTTTGCATTACTCTTGAACTTGTTTCTCTAAGCTTTAGAAAAATAAGGAGTTAATATGTTAGTGACCAAATAGTTTACCATATTTGCATACCAAGGACATTTCTCACTCGTGGAGAATAATTGCTCCTCAGGAAACATTTCCTACAGATGAATTTCATCCTCCACATGGACTAATCGACTAAATGATCTACAACCCAATTTTTTGTTCCTATTTTGTCCTTAATCTCCAAGTCAAATTTGCTCACGAGAAGTATCCACCTTATCAATCTTGGCTTTGCTTCCTTCTTCATCATCAAATAATGAAGAGCTGCATGATCAAAATAAATAATGACTTTAGTACCAAGAAGATAAGATCTAAATTTTTTCAAAGCAAAGACAATAGCTAAAGGTTTTTTCTTAGTGGTGGAATAATTTCTCTGAGCATCATTCAATGTCCTTGAAGCATAATGGATGGTATGAGAGGCTTTACCAATTCTCTAACCCAAAACAGCACCCACTGGATAATCGCTTGCATCACACATTATCTCAAAAGGAACATTCCAATTAGGAGGTTGGATAACTGGGGTTGAAGTCAACAGTTCCTTCAGCTTGTCAAATGCCTTTTTGCACCCTTCATTGAACTAAAAAGCCACATCCTTTTGTAGTAACTTACATAAAGGCAATCCTATTTTGGATAAGTCCTTGATGAATCTTCGATAGAAACCTCCATGTCCAAGAAAATAATGAACTTCCCACATACTAGTGATATGAGGTAAATACTGAATGATATCAACTTTCGCTTTATCTACCTCAATTCAACTAGATGAAATAACATGACCCAAAACTATACCATGTTCAACCATGAAGTGACATTTTTCAAAATTTAACACAAGGTTGATTTCTATGCATCTTTGAAGAATAAGTGTAACGTTATGCAAGTAATTATTAAAAGAGTCTTCATGAACTATGAAATTATCCATAAAGACTTCTATAATATGCTCAATATAATTTGAAAAGATGCTAACCATACACCTTTGGAAAGTGGTTGGGGCATTGCAAAGGCCAAAGGGCATCCAACGATATGCAAAAGTTCCAAATGGGCATGTGAAAGTCATTTTCTCTTGATCTCATAGAGTAATTGCAATGTGGAAATAACTTGAATAAACATCAAGGAAGTAATAGTAAGAATGACCAACAAACCTCTCAAGCATTTGATCAATAAAAAGCAAAGGAAAGTGGTCCTTGCGAGTTACAATATTCAATTTTTTATAATCTATACGAACTCGCCACCCATTCTGAACACTAGTTGGAACCAACTCATCATTCTAATTTTTCACCATAGTTATTCCAGTCTTTTTAGGAATGACTTGAACTGGATTAACCCAACTGCTATCAGAAATAGCAAAAATTAAGAAGTTTGATGATTTTCATTTTTACTACATCCATCATTAGTGGGTTCAATCTCTTTTATGGTTGATGAGAAGGTTTCACTCCCTCTTTGAATAGAATTCGATGCATGCATGTAGATAGGTTCATTCCCTTGATATCTACAATTATCCAACCAATAGCAATCTTATGCTCCTTAAGGACTTCCACAAGCTTCTCTTCTTGTGTTGTACTGAGTTTACTTGAGATTATCACTAGTAATGTCTCTCCCTCTCCAAGGAACACATACTTGAGATGATCGGATAGAGGCTTCAAATCTAGAGCAAAATCCTACAAAACAAAGGGTAAAATTCTCTTATCAGAAATTAGTAATTCAACATGAGGAACATTACCTGGTTTTGGTGAATTTAGAAAGTCATCCACTACTGCAACAATTTCCTAGGGTTCCTCAGTCCATGGTTGTAACACCTTGTGGTGTTAAATTATGGATTATTATTGAAAAGTTATGATTTTGCATTTATATAGTGATTAAATTGAAATTTTAATTTAGAGTAGGAGAAATTGTGAAATTGAAGATAAAATGGTGCATGCTAAATTTAATGTGCACATGTAAAAATAATGTTATGATTAAATTATAGTTGATAAACCTAAATGTTGGGTATTTGATGATTAATTAATGAGAAAAATTATGATTTTAATGCATGAGCAAATGTATGAGAAGTTTAGAAAAGTTTTTGACATGATACATAATTTAAGATGGAAATTAATGTGTATATGTTTTAACAATTACATGATGTCATTTTAATTATGTAAGAAAATTATTACATTTTGTTGATAAAATTTATGTGGTAAAATCATATGAAAATTATTGGAAAGGAATGAAATTAAATAAAGGAAAGATTAAGAAAAACTCAAAACTATATAAGTCTATTTTAAGAAAATGTTAAATTTGGAAAATGGGTCATTTGTGTTTAATTTGTTTTTGACAATATAATGGATGAACTAGAAAACGTGTTCAACATTAAAGATGTAGATCTTGAAATTATCTTTTCAACAAATTAAGAATCACTTAATTTTGATATCGGATGAAGAAATTATGATCAAAATAGTGAGACTATTCTAAATTGCTAAAAAGTAATGGTTAATTTTTTAACATATTTTTAGAATGATTTAGAAAATATTGTCAACATAAACATTATAGTTATTGAAGTTATATTTCTAATGCCTCAAAATCATGTTATTTTGATATCATATGAAAAAGATATGCTGAAATTTTTGAGGCTATGTCTAGTGAAAAATTAAGGACGAAAAATAACAGGATTAAATTGATAAAATCAAAAATTGTGCATTATTTATGCAAATAATTTTAAAAATTTATATAAAATATCCATTGGAATATATATATATATGTATGATGTGGAATTTATAAGTGATTTATTGATTTTAAGTAATAATTAACGATAATTGTTAGTGGGTGAGTGATGATCAAGATAATCATGATTTAAAAGGCATTATTTTTATTTATTTGAGAAAAATTATTTATGTAATTGATATACACATTTGAAGAAATTATAATATCAAATTAATTATGATACTTGAAGAGAATTAATAGATGAAATGATGGAAATTATGGGTTGCATGTGTATGGAATAGAAATGCATTGGTGGAGTACCAAAATGGAGCAACACTTAAGTACTCCACCATCCTCACATCTCCCACCCTTCCCCCTCTCTCACACCCATAGAAATCAGCCCCATTCTACCCATTCACATCCCCATCTCCCCACCAAATCTTGCACAAAAATTTTTGATTTCTCTTGCAATCAACCTTACACCATTAGTAAACCTCCTTATAACACATTTGGATGTGCAAGGGAGGAGAATCCTCAAGTAAATCTCTATTTTGTTGTTGCAACTTGTGGAGAGGGTCAAGATCAAATTGCAATTTGCATTTTTTTGAAGGAATCAACACAAGGATTAAAGGTAATTGCTTCCCCTAAACTAATTTCGGATTTTCTAGTTGCTAGGGTTTTATATGCTGAAAATGTAATCTGTTTGGGGCATTTTGGTGTGAATTGATTGGGGAATTATTGGGGAAAATAATATTGAGGGTTAATGCAATATTTTAATGGTGATTTAGGTGTGACTTATCTACTATGTTGCTGTCCACAAAATGGACAACAACATGCATGGATATTGGTCGAGATTTGGGCATGATTGGAGGTTGGATAGAAATTGAAGGAATTTAAAATTTAATGGGTGAATTATTATGCTTAATTGCTGTTAATTATGTTTGGTTATGAATGTGTAATGATAGACATGCATTTTATACACTATATGTTGCTAGAAAATGTAAGTTAAATCTGCATGTAACATGTTTGATAAAATGACCCAAAGAGAGGCCATGTAGTTATGAATAATGAATGATCTGGGGTAACTAGTTTGATTTATTTGGGAGGTAATTAACTTTTTTATGTTGTAATTCTAAGGATAATTCAATTAGAAACATATTGTAGGGTGAAAATGTCAATGGAAATGCATCTTGAAAATCACCCCAAAAATAGGCAGCTATATGGATAGTTTTGTACACTTGGAAATTTGGTTTATTTGGCTTCAATCAATTGAGTAAAATATAAATGTAAATAGCTATTGAAATGCATTTGAAATTGTAATGGATATTGTTACGGAAAGATGGTTTATAGTTCACCAATTGGTTATTTGGAAAGAGGACAATAAGCTGAAATTTTATCATCAATTAAATTGCATTTATAAAGTGTTTAAGGGTTATTTTGTGTTTATTGAACTTACCTAATGGTGGAAATGAGGAAGGTGATGTTTAGGGATGATAATTAGATCATGAATAGAGTATTCAAATAAAGGAAACAATTAGAAATATGACTTGGGTGAAATTTCATCTAGTAGTGCAGTTTATGGAATTGAGTTGGATTTCCATTTGACATATGTAAATTGAATAGTCGTGTATGTGACATGTGTAGGATTATTCAACCAGTGATGAAAGCTAAGTTATGAACTTGAAGGATAGTAAAATAAACATTTCTTAAGGTAAATAGGCTACCTTTTTTGTTTGTTGAATGCATGAATGGGGATATAGAATATCCTGTTGTTTGAAATCCGGACATATATGTTTTGTTTTGGGAATTGCTGATATCCCTTGCTTAAATGCGAGGGATAGAGAGTATCCCTAGATTGAAATGGTGGATGATTATGATCTAAGGTAATTGTATTATGTAGCAAGGATAATGAATATCCCAGTCTAGAATTCTTTTGAACGTGTAAATGTATTTTGGGGATAGAGGATATCCCAGGTTGTTATACTAAATGATATGTATCATACCATGTTAAATAAATGTGTGTATTAATGGAATGATGAACATTCTACGATAAAGTATAATTATGTATGATGTGCTTTAATGGCATGCATGGCACAATATCTGACTTCTGTTATTATATGCCTGAAAGGCATAGGGTGTGCAAGGAAACAATAAGAATTTGAGCCTCATGATATGATTATTTTGTGTTGTTCATCTCAAGACAAGATTAAGTGTTGTATTTATGATAAATGAAAATAGGAATATACTATTGTTTATGCATATTTTGGGTTAGAATATGTTATGTTGACTAATTATTTTCTATTATTTATGCCTACTTACTGAGTTACCCAGACTCACCCCTTCTTATTCTCTTTTTTTACCTGACAAAACAAGTAAAGAATCCCAATTATGGATTGGAACTATTAATACAAACTTGAAGACATTTTAATTATGAAATGGTAAATTGGAATTAAAATACCTTCACGTTATATCTTTGTAAATTTCAAGTTTAATGAAATTTCTATAATAAGATTAGAATGATGTATATTGTATAGCATGGGCATGTCACAGTGATATAATTGTAATTACAATTGTGTGATTGCCATCATGACCCGGTTCTGATCTTGGGCAGAGCTGTGAGTATGGGTCTAGCGTTTGGTGTTTAAATATAATTATTTGTTTATATTATAGAATTATTAATTGTATTTGACATCACACATGTATATCAGGTGCAAATGCCTTATATTTTAGGGGGGACTTTGTTGAATTTTTGGTAAGATTCTTCTCTGGAATATAAGATGGTAGCGTTCCACATCAGCCTTGGGGTGGCGCGGCTAAAATGCATAGGGTGGGGTGTGGGGCATTACAATGGTCAATTCTCATTCCCCTTCTTAAGATTCTCACTAATAGCAACTTCTAATTCATCCTTGCCATCAATTTCAAAATCTTCCTGTGCACAAGAATCAAACACATCAACAGAATAAATAGAGTTATCATCATCAAGATACTTCATGGCATCATAAATTTTGAACTTAACAATTTCACCATCAAATTCCATGGTGAGTGTGCCACTATGAACATTTATCTTAGTCTTGAATGTCTTGAGGAAGGGTTTTCCTAATAGAATGGGGGTAGTGTGATTACCATTCTCCATATCTAGTACATAAAAATCAGTAGGAAAGACTAAATCATTGACTTGCACAAGAACATCCTCAACTACATCATTGGGATATGCATTGGTTCTATCAGCCAATTGAATCACAACACCAGTGTTATTCAAAGGTTCAAGTTTCAAAGAAGCATATAAAGAATATGACATGACATTAATGGAAGCTCCTAAATCTAACATGGCCTTTTCAAGTTTAGTGTTGCTTATCATATAAGGGATAGTGAACATATCTGAATCTTTGCATTTTGTAAGGAGTTTTCTTTGAATGATTCCAGAAACATTCTCCCCTACTCCCACCTTCTCATACCCTTTAAGTTTTTGTTTCCTCTTTATTGTACACAATTATTTCAAAAATTTAGCATAATAAGATACTTAATGACATCAAAAAGTAGAATGTTTACCTCATGTTTAGGAAAAGTCTCAAATAGATCTTGATATCGCTTAATTTTTTGAGATTCCACTAAAGCTTCAGGAAAAGGTGGTACTAGTTTATATTTAGAAAGAGGTGGAAACATACGTTTGGCTACTTGATTGTCCTTAGGAAGGTTCTAGTCTGTAAAAATGCTTTTCCCTTTTATTTTCTCCATTGGTGTAGGAGTTGCTATTGCTGGAATTTCAACCTCTTTACCACTCCTCAAAACAATTGCATTGACATTTTCTCTTGGGTTCACTACTGTTTGAGAAGGTAATTTCCATGAACTTTGTGTCTCTAGCTGATTGATTATTGTTTCCATCTAACTCATTTCATTCCCTAAACTTTGAATGCTAGCCTTCGTCTCTTGTTGAAATTGTAAAGTGGTAGAGGCAAGACACTTAACAATATCTTCTAAAGACATACTAGAGTTAGAAGTTTGTCCCTGTTGTTGTCTAGGTGGGTATGGTTGTTTGTACTATTGGAAATTCAAGTGATTTTGAGTTGTGGGCTGATTTCCTTGTGGATTCCCATTGCTGAAATTGGGATGATCCCTCCATCCTAGGTTGTATGAATTAGAATAAGGATCATACTTTCTCTGTGGTTGTCCAGAAAAATCACCTATTGCATTCACTTGCTAAATAGGTTCCTCTTGAAGAATTGGGCATGCATCAGTTGGATGTCCTACTATTGAACAAATTCCACAAGTCTTTGTTGTCTGCATATTTCCTATAGCCAATTGACGAACAGGAGAAATCAGACTTGTAATTTATTGTTCAAGCAAGGAACCACTTACCTCATTAATAGGCTTAGATAGAGAGTCAAGCCTATTGCCAAATCGTTGTGAGTTAGCTGCCATATTTGCAATCAAATTCCTCACAGCTTCAAGAGTTTTATCCACCAAAGCTCTCCTATTAGCGGCATCAATCATGCTCCTTTCAATGGGTAGAAGTCCCTCATAGAAATACTAGATGAGTAACTGTTCACTAATCTAGTGATGGGGATAGCATGCACATAATTTCTTGAAACACTCCCAATATTCATATAGGGATTCTCCACTATGCTGCCTCACACCACAAATTTCCTTCCTAATGTTTGCCCCCCTTAAAGCTAAAAAATATTTCTCAGAAAACAACCTCTTCATGTCATTTCATGTTGTGATGCTCCCAGATGATAGATAGTAAAGCCAATCCTTAGCCAAATCGTTCAAAGAAGGCTCTCAGTTTTATCTTCTCTTCAGTCACTTCTATTGGTTTCATACTCATATAGACCACGTGAAACTCCTTTAGAAGCTTGTGAGGATCTTCAGCTGCAAGACCACAGAAAGTGGGAAAGAGATGGATTAGTCCAGATTTTGATTCAAAATTAATAGTAGCATCTAAAGTAGAAAATGTTATGCATGAGGGTTGTGATCCAAATCAGGTGTGGTAAGCTCTTCCAAAGTTCGATTTCAAGCCATGACTTCCTTCTTTTCTGAATTCCTCTAAGCTTCACTCCTTAACCTATGTAAAGTTCTTTCAATTTTTGATTTGTACTATAAATCACCTTGATTAGAAGACCAAGTAACAGTCATAAGTCATAAACAATTAAGGAGAATCAAGTGAATCCTAAAATAAATAAAAAACAAAAATAAATAGGAAAAATCACAAAAGCACAAAAATCAACTACAATGCTTCCCCAACAATGGTGCCAAAAATTTGGTGTGCTATCATAGGTAACCAAATTTAGAACCTTACTCCAATTAAATTACCTGTAGTAGTGTGAATAAAGGTTGATTGCATGAGTATCTAGCTTAGTTTTATGTAATGTGAATAAGAAAGGGGAGTTTTAAATGTAATGAAGGAAGTGTTATAAAAGAATCAAAGGAGAAAACCTTTGTTCAAGTCAACATTAATCATTAGAATCTCATAATTGATCATTAATGTAATTATAAATTGAATCATACTTTTGAATATTCACCATTGGAATTATTTTTCCTATCTCTCCTTCAACATAGTTAATTAGAAATCAGCGTTCTAATTAAACCTAACTACTAAACAACCGAAGACCAATGCTAAAGGTTTAATCTAATAACAACCTTAAGATTTGTAGAGATTGGTGCAGCCAAACAACACAAGCACTAGCAATTTAGTTAAATATTCTTCCTAAAATTTAATAATTACAACAACAGCAAATTATTAAACCCTAGTTGCTTCGCAAATTAGAGAGATCAAACGATTATGGATTTGATATCTAATCTAGCAATACATTGCAGTGAATAATAAACTAGTAGGCCTCCTAGCAATTATGCATAATAATCATAATCATAAAAAAAGAAGAACATTCAATACTCAAAGTATAAATTTAATAATTAAAACAAATTAGATCTTATAGTATGTTGATTCTGAGGCTCTGTCTCCTTAAACTAAGAATAAAAATTTAGCCATGCAAAGCCATAAAATCACAAAAAAAAAGAGAGAAGGTAGAAGATTCTCTGTCAAAAGCCACCAAGAAGTCTTCTCCACACCCTAGCAAAAGAACCCTAAAAAACCTAGGAAACTACTATTTATGCAGAGTCAAAAATACA
The DNA here is from genome assembly GCA_036873735.1 of Pouteria campechiana. Taxonomy (NCBI): domain Eukaryota; kingdom Viridiplantae; phylum Streptophyta; class Magnoliopsida; order Ericales; family Sapotaceae; genus Pouteria; species Pouteria campechiana. The sequence continues at coordinate 14,350 of JAYJMB010005928.1, forward strand.
AAAATAATAATTTTTGCAACTTTCAAAAAGTGGAAATGGAGTTGGGCACCGCAGGTGCCACCTTGCTATCTAGTGGGGTGGTGGTGTGAAGTGGGTTAGTGCCGCTGCCGACGGTCTGTTGCCTTCGATTGCTTTTCTCCTTGTTGCTTCTCCTCTGCATTTTATCCTGACTTTTGCATTCTTCCTATATTTTCCCTTGATGTAGTCTTATCTCTTAAAACTCTTAACATTAAAGTTGTAGAAATGTATTTTATGTTTCCAGATAATCTTTAATCATCTCAATCAGAGGTCGGATGAGAGAGTTATGCCCAAAATATGGAGTGATGCTGAAGTTGTCCAAAATCCTTCAATTGACTTCTTTTTGCACTTAACCACTCCAATTGTTTCCTAAATTAGATTATAAGAATAACGAGTGCATATATGAGTCAAATAAGTGCAAAATATTATGTATTAAGTGAAGAAAATATGACATTTTGTATTCTCATCAGTACATTATAAAGAGATTAATTACCTAGATCTTCAAAAGTAAAGTCCTCTAATCATTAGTGTATCATTATCATATTCTTAGACAATCATACATATCATGGATCAAAAACAAGTTGAAAACCCTCATCATTTCATATCTGTCTGCAGACAAAGTCATCACTTTATCTATAGGATTGTCTAAAGCCACTCAATTCGTCTAAAGTTCTCGAGGACATACTCAATAAATCTCCTATTTAACCTTATATCAGACGCAAATTTCTCACTCATCGTAAGCAATAGAGTCCTTCCTCAAAAAAGGTTGATTCAAATTCCCACTATTTCACTCTTTAATCCTCATCTTCTTGGCACCATTTTCCTCTAATCATCTCGGTGCAAAAATGATAAACATCCCGAAATGATGAACAAAGTTACAAAGATTATATGAACAAATTTGTCAATAGAAAAGTAGTAAAGGATAGAGCCATTGATTTTAAAACTTTTGAGAAGATGAATATAGAAGTTCATGAATGGAAAAGATATTAGGGATTGAAAAATCATATGAGTCACAGAGATGAAAGCTATACTAGAATGGTGAAAATACTTCTCTGCAATTATAACCCTAAGGTTAAGAAATCATGGATTAGAGAGACAAGGAGATAGATTTGTCTCCTAAAAATATTAGAAATGTTTGAATCTTCCCCTGGTTGAAAGAGAAACATTTTAGTGGCCAATACCTAGGAGAGAACTGTTCTCACAACTAATAGGAATGGCCATTGGTGACAATGTAAAGAATATAAATCCCAAGCAACTAGATGTAAATCTAAGGCTTGTGCTCACCTTATCTTGAATAACAACATTTATCCCAAGGTTGGAAATAGGGATAATTTTTTCGAGAAAGATGCAAAGATTCTTTGGGCATTAAAGTATAAGTAGATGTTGGATCTTACCAAAGTAATGTCTGAACATCTCTTCCAAGTCAAATCATGACCAAGACATCCTTTGCCCTATGGAATGGCAATGGCTCAAATACTAAGAAAGGCAAAGGTGGATTTATCATATGATGATCTAGAGGCATTGAAAATTTTAGATATGGTTGATGAAGTAACACTGAAGAGGATGGGAATAACCATACCATCAAGAGACACAGTCACTAAAAAAGCCAAAGGGGTAAGACAACCAGAAAGGATTAGAGAAGAAGATGAAGATGAAGAAGAAGAAGGAAGAATAGAATCTGTTAGGGAAGGAAGAGAGGAAATCCCTTCAACAGATGCAATAGAAGAGACAATAGCAATGGAAAGAGAAGCAGCAACTGCAATAGAATCCTCTTCACACCATAGACCAATTCTATCTCCTTCCAGACCTATTCATTCATCTCCACCTACCTAATACATTCCACAAAATCTTGAAAATAGGCTTCAAAATATTCAATTGTTGGCTGCATCTATGATACTCAGAATGGATTCATTTGACAAAAAGATAGATACCTTATTCTCTTTAATGGAATCCATCAAAGGTCAAAAGAAGCCAACTCCTATCTCACCAATTGGAGACATTCACTCAGCCTCTCCATCTCCTCAGTTAGTTCACTCCTCTCCTACCTCATCTCGTCAATCACCTCACTTCTCTTTTCTTTCACTCTAACTACATCACACAGCTCATAAATCTCCATCTCCTGCTCATCACACAAATCTTCCACTAGAATCTCCTAGGTCTAATTCTGTGTCTTCTATATCTGAGTTAACAATCCCAATAAGTAAAATATTTAAATCTTTAAAATCCAATTCAAAGAAGCATTCATCCCAAGAAAATCTCCCTTCATCTCCATAGGTAATAAATCTATCCGCCTTATTTAAACTTGTTCAAATTCCAAAATCCACCCTTCCATCTCCAATCACCTTTCAATCACCTATCTCTCCTTCAAACATCAGTCCACCTACTCCACCAAAAGGCATGCCATCATCATCTAAATCATATCAATTGCAGTGACCCAAACTTCCTAAACAAAATTCTTTAATCCTTAAGAATCAAAAATTAAAAATGACCCTAGAAGAAATTGAACATATAAAATTAACAAACCAAACAGTTGCCTACACACTTCAATCATAAAAATAAATCTTTCACTCTCTTTGATCTTCCTTTTCCAAACTTTGAAGATCAAGATTATCTTAATAGCATCAAAATAATGAAGGGTCCAACCAAAACTTTCAAACCCAAACCTCTTCCAAATGGAGATAAAATCATTGATTAAAATTAAAATGAATTCTCCCAAATGTCACCAAATGCTGCCCCTTTTGTTGAACCTTCTCCTCCTACAGCTCACAGTTCTTCTGAATCATCTCCCTCTATAACACCTCCTCCTTCTGTTGAACCATCTCTTTCCACAAAACATGCTCTCTCTCTCTCTTATTGAACCATTCCCTTCCACCACCCATCAACCTTCTTCCAGTGCTCAACCTTCTATAAGGTTCAAAGTTTCAATCTCCACAACCTCAACAAACAAAACTCAAGGAGCTGAACCTACATCTCTTTCCCCCAGCTAAATCTCCATGACACATGCCACTTTTAGATATAGAACAGATGTAAATACTATATCAACTTGTCATGGCAAGAATCCTTCATACCCAGAGCTATTAGATGATAACAATTGAGTCTGCATCAAACTCATTGACTATCATGAAATAGCACCAGATCCTCTCATGCTGACTCATGCCATTTTTGAATGATGGATAGCTGCCAACAAGGAAGCATAGGATCAAGGACTACCTCTTCCTCATCCAATACTAATGGATCCTGACTACATTAGGCGAATTCAAATTATCCATTGTGTCCCAAAGGCTCTTATGTGAAACTCCCATCAGAAAAATGAAGTCTTTTGAAAAACTATGATTTAGAGTCATTGATGTATTTTGTCATACATTGTATATATCTCACATTAATGAAATTATTTTTGGACAAATTATTTTTGGTTATCATCACTTACAATGTTGAATCTCCAATTCCCTTCTAGAATTTATCTTTTTGATTATGACAAAAAGGAGAAAAAATATAATGCAATGAGTGAATAGAACAATACAAATTAAAGATTAATTATGGTACCTATAGAGTAAAGATTAATTATGGTACCTACTTAGGGGGAACCAAGCCACAAGAGCTAAAACTTAAAGATAGTGCACTAAGTCCGGGGTAGCCATAATATATCTATGCATAAATTTCTTATGCATTTACATTTATAAATATCTTCAATCTCTTTGGAAGGTATCTCACTCAAATGTTTTGTCATCATAAAAAAGGGGAAGAATGTTGAACCAAGTGGTCCATATGGAAAACAACCAAGTTTTGATGATGAGCAACAATATATGCGTGAACATTTGTACTACTAACAATTTTGTTTCCAAGCATTGCATAAATAGATATAAATATATGGGGAAGCAATTTGAATACAGTGGAAAGCGTGCATAGAGAACACGTCAGCAAGCAAAATCCACCGACAGAAAAGAAGACAAGAATGCTCAGAAAGAATGGCAATAAAAATTTGAAAAGAAGTCATCAAGTAATTTTGTAGCTATGAAGTTGAAGTCTCAATGACTGATCAAATAAATCTTCTATAGAGAAAGTTAGTATCCAAGAGCATATATTTAGTAAAGATTCAAACAAATTATTCCATAGATAAGTTAGATAAATTGCCTATAATCAACACTTGTCCACAACACAAAGACGAATTCAGTTTGCAGAAGTAGCAATGAAAGAGAGCTAGATTCAGACAAATGAAGAAGCCAAAATTGAGTCAAAATCACTCAAACATTTATCTCTCATAAAGCTCATCTAAAAATTAAAGAGACTAAGGAACCTGTCTGCAATCTCTGCAGAAAATATAGAAGATGAAGTAAAAGTGACATAGTAGCTACAGAAGAAAACTTTATCTGCCATCTTCATCTACAAGAATTGTTTGCCATTTACAACAGTCAAACAATCAGACAACCACTGAAGAAACAAGTCATTTATGGCTCAACAAGTTATCTATTACTTCTAATAAATAACCCATTGTATGAATGACTAAAAAGAGGATTCATCTACATGCCATAACTTTTTCTGTAACTTATGATAGACAAACTTGTAGATGAACCACTTGGATGACTTTGTCTGGGGCTGGCAACTTTGTCTGCAAAACTTCAACAGACAAACAATAGATAAAATCATCTCATCTATCAGGTAAGGACCATTGTCTGCTAAGAAGAATTATCTACTACTTACAATAAACAAAGCCACTTTGGCTAATGAAAAGAAAATGTTGTCTTGTAAAAGTCACTTCATCTGCTATGAAAAAGCTTTGTTTGCACCACAAAGATCGTCTACCACTTACAACAGACAAAGCAACAAACAAAGCTACCTCGCTTATTGAAGGAAACTTTGTTTGCTAAGAGAACATCATTTGATGAGTAGTGAAGAGGAAGAACTTCGTCTACACTTCTACAATTCATTAGTTACTTATAACAGATAAAAGATGAAGTAAAATGCTGCAATGGTCTCTGACAAAGACAAAGTTGTCTATCATACGGATCTACTCACAGTAAATTTGTCTATTACTTATAAGAGATAAATTCAAGAGTTAATTAGACAAAGTTCTCAGATAAATTATATGATATATCATGAAGAGTAGAAACCACCTATACCAAACATCATTGACTATACTCTCTAGTCAAAATCTCATTCAAGGCAAATTCTATTAAGTAGACCGGACAAATTGAGCCTAACTGAAGATAGAAAGAAATTCAAAGGAAAGCAATTACAATCTAATAAAAGTTGCATCAGAGGCTGCATCCCTTTAGGCTTAATGGTTGTCTTTTCAAAATTATGAAAGATTCAGTCTAGTATAAAAGTCTTTATCCAGCATTTGCTAAAATCGAAAAGGCATCTTCATCAAGAATGACACTATAAGTTGTCTAGGTACAAGTAAGTTTCTTAAGAAGATAGCTTTTCAATGAGAGAAATCAGAATAGTGTTCAACATTCAAAAGAAAGCCAACTACCTCCAATTGGCAAAAATTTTTGAAGCAATATAAAGGTAGTACAGTGTCAATGAAGAAGGTTGAGGAAGCTGAGAGAAAAATTAGAACAAAGTCCAATCAAGTAACATCTCTCAATCAGACTACACTTCCTCTTAGATAATCAATCTCTATTGCACTAATAGACAATGAGACTAAAAGTCCTATCTTAATCATACACCTGGATTATTGATATCTAATGAGATATCATTTTAAATGAGCCTAAACTTTGTATAAATCAACCTAGCAAAAGAGGCAATGCAATGTGCAAAATGATTATTGTTAATTAGCTATGTGAGTTCATGGTGATCTAAAGAAAACTACATTATATGAGTTGTTGGTGACCTCTAGAAAACTAACAAGTTTGCTGGTGATCTTTGAAACCAGTGAGTTTCCTGGTGAACTCGTGAAACTAGAAGAGTGTTGGGAACACTTTGCTTATGCCCTCTAAAGCTAGAATCCAAAAAAGTATTGGGAATAATATTTATGCCCCCTTGAGCTGAAATCCAGAAGAGTGCTAAGAGCACTTTGTATTTCTATTATATGAGATATAGCGGAACTTGAGGCACAATGAGTATGTGTTCTTGGAATAGTAGATGTAGGGACAAGGTTCCCGAACCACTATAAAAATTGTTGTGTTTTGTTTGCATAATTGTTTTAACTTGCGTATAGCTGTTTATTCATCATAGTTCACATATCACACAGAATTACATACTTGAAATAAGAATGGCTAAGAAAAGTTAAATTTGGAAGTGAAGCTGTCACGATGATTAAACAAACATATATGGAAACTAAATGTGTGCTGCATTACTACTCCTTAGCTCATTAGTTTTTATTTTATCATAATTTTTATATGCTGAATTCACCCCTCCCCTCTTAAGCTATTCATTTACATGGTACCAACAAATTTAGCATCTTGGTTTCATTCTATCCATTATATGATTATTACTGTTTAGCATCCGGGTTTAAATTAAAATTTTTTTCCCGCTCCAATTATCTATGGCGTGTAGTGTAATTGAGATTAAAAACTCATGAGTATAAGAAGAACTTTAATGAACCAAGTATAATAGTTTAGCATATGACATCTACCTTAACTATCTACTCATTCATTCAAAAGAGCACAATACATGGTTTAACATATGGTGTCTATCTTAACCACATACTCAAATATAATCAAGCTAATTCACATAATTGGTAATAAGACAAATAAATAAATCAGTTGATTGCATTGAGCATAATGAATAGAATAACATGATATTGAATTAATAAACAATCAATCTCAGTTAACAATGAATATCAAGGAGGGCTACATCTTTGTCCCAGAAAAATAAAGTTAGTTCATGATAAAAACAAAAAGAAAACTCTCTGAAATATGCATGATTGTAGAACTTGAAACCCTTCTCTTGCTTCCTTAGAGAACTTCTCTCGTCTAACTCCCTATGTCTAATTCAGTCCCTCGATGCCTTTAAATAACCCAAACAATAGGATTATAATAGAACTCTTCTAGTATTCATAAAGATCTTCTTCTATTAATAACTCATATTTTCCTACGAAAATATAGCTTCTAAAGCATTGCAGTGTATAAAATAAAAGTTCTGAGTCACTGCGATTCATAAGCAACTAAAAATTAGCTTCATCGAATAACTCAACTTGCACACTTAAAAATAACTTGTAACTTCTAAAACTTACGAGTGTTGCATTTCAAATCTTCTATTTGCAATTTTCATTATTCTAAAACACTCTAGATCTTTCAAATTTACTTTTGAAAATTGCTATTGAAAAATCCTTCTGAGATTTAGAAGTTTTCTTTCTTATGAATATACTTATGAAATTCTGAAGTTAGAAATTTCAATGCCTTAGAGGATTGGGCATTCGAAACCCCTTTAGGATTTTGTCACTCTATCATACTTCCAAGATTAATACTTCACATGGTTAGAATTTTTGTAACACTTCTGAGAACTTTTGTCAACTTCTGCTGGCCTCTGAAACATTTCATGTCGCCTTTCTGAGAATGTTAGAAACTTCTCAGAACATCTTCTGACGTTATTCAAAACATGTTCAACATCTCTTCAGAAACCTTTGTTGCACTTCCAAGAGTCTAAGAACTCATTTAAAACTTCATCTACAATCCTCTAAACCTAGCTCAGAAACTTTTCTGACATACTTCTGCAACCCCGAGAACCCGTTTAACACGTCTTCAAGAATATTTTTTGTACTTTTGTGAACTTCAGAGACTACCTTAGAATTACCTCTATCGCACTTTTGCAAGCTTCAGAACCTCCTTAGTTGGACTACTGAGGCCTTCAAAAATCACTTAGAATCTATTTAGTAACTCTTCAAAAACTTTTGTTGTACTTCTGACATGATTCAGAAACCATTCAGAACCAGTTCTTCATATCAGAACTCCTTCAGAAATTTTAGCACACTTCTGAAGAGTAGACTACTTCAAAAATTCTGAGATCGCCAATTTTAACCACAACAAAAGTTCCTTTAGAACTTCTAACACACTTCTAACAGTTAAATGATCTTTAGAAATTCTGAGTTTCAATAATGTTGACCACATTAGAATTCACACACTTCTGACGATGGCTAATTCATCCAGAACTTTTGATGACTGCAAAATTCTCCAAAACTTCTAATGATTTTGCAATTTTGAGATAGATACTTTACTTTTTCAGAAGTTCTAACATTAATATTCAGTGCTCAGAAATTCACTTCACTTAGTCAGAAGTTCCAACATTAATACTTCACTACTTCATCACTTCTGATGTTATGTTTTTAGAGATTCTGACGTGTACCCAATGTTACTCAAATGCTAAAGCAACACCTAATTGAAATACCACAATGCTCAGAAATTCTTCAACCTATCCTCTTTTACTTTTATCTACAAGTAAAAATCATAAATCAACATAAAATTCACTTATCAAGTAATAACTAATTCAGTGCAAATTTATTGGAAAATGCTTATAAGCCACTAAATTTACATCAAAAGAAGGTCCAAAACATATCTGTTTTTAGGCATTAAACATGGTATATTATGATCTCATCAAATACCCCCAAACTTAGCGTTTGATCATCCTCGAGCAAATTAGCAATCTAAACTAAAAATTAATTCCAAAAAATTTCTCTCAATTTGTAACATGCCAAAAAATTTACCCATAACTTAGAAATCATTCAAAATACTTGCCAAGTAATTTCATGAAATTCATGTTTCATCAATCCTTTCATTAAGTGAAAGTGTATGTGTAACATCAATCTCATGCTACATGAAAGCATTTCAGTCAGCAATGTACAAACCAATTATTCTAATGATCATCACAAAACACCCCATGAGCTTACTTTTCATAATCCCTCTCCACTAATATACACAAATTTATTCACTTGGATCAATAGGTCTTTGTTAAACTTGTAATGGAGCCTTGGGTTTGGCTAACAAAGAGAAGAAGTAAGGATTCACAAAGTGAGGGATAATAACTAAATTGCACATGAATGTTCACTCTCTTAATCTTTTTGTTTGGGTCTTTTTTCTATTTATTTTATGAGCTATATTACTATCACACCCCTAAACGTATTTTTTGTTTAGTTCATTGGAATATGATCCCCCCTATTATGGGCTATATTACTACCACATCTCTTTTTTTGAGTTGATGAATATGTGGTCCCCCCAATTCTAAAATGATTCCTTAATTTATTTCTTTTGTTTCTTTTGTCACTTTTTTTCTTCTTTGTGTTATTCTTCTTTTAAATTCCCGCAAATGTAATTTCTTTTATTTCACTCATACCTCTCTAACAACCATATGCATAGAACATATCTCTTACAGGTGAAGCATGGTTTGTTAGGCTGAAATGGTTTAGATGATGAGGCTAAAGAAATAAAATCAAATGGTGGTATTTTACATGCATTACATATGCTTTTCTTAAATAAACATTCAAAGGGGACACTAGTGATAGTGAATGTAATAGGTTAGCTTGAAAGGCTCAAACTAATCAAAGAATATCTAAATCACTTTCACCTTGAGGGATAATAAAACTAGTTCTAGCATGTTTATTTCAATCAAAATATGTCAATAAATTCACAAGTCTTAACTAATCCACATACACTTTGTGTGATCATGATATGCTCAAATTTTTTTTATCAATCATGAATAAGAAAGACTTATCAAAAGAATCATTGCATCATAAGGTAGCATCTATCATTCATTTTGAATCATGTGCAATGGTAATAAAAAGCTCAACATATTACTAATCATTAAGGGAGAATCCATCCTATTCAATTTCAACATTGTAGCATAGTTGCTCTAGGATTTCCTTGGCTAAGTCATTAGAAAGTGTAACTCATTGAAATTTTACTTAATTAAAAAAAAATTTCCAAAAACTGAATGCACTTGAATGTAAATCTTAACGCACTTGAATGCAAATCCAAAACACCCCAAACTTAAACTTAACATTGTCCTCAATGTGAAATAATGAAAAAACGTTTAAGATCAAGGGCTCCCCTAAATGAAGTGCATTCTCATCCTCTTTTTTCTATAATTGATATGGCATCATTTGAAAATTTTTGGCAGTTTTAACACTTGGAAGAGCATTGAAATCCTCTGACACTTCCATGTGCTCAACGAAATCAAATTTCTTCTTCTGCAAAACACACAATGAACCAGAAATTAAAATAAATATATCCTAATGGGAAAAAAAACAAACAAAATAACTAATCTAATTGGTAAGAAAATAAAGAAAATTGAGAAAAACATGGGTTGCCTCCCAATCCAAGACAAACTCATTCTTCATGGATTCTAAAATCCAACATCTTCATTCAGTTGCATTGGCATGACATTTCTAACATATCTCTTTACTCGATGACCATTAACTCTGAACTTGTTCTTAGCCCTCAGATTCTTCAACTCCACAACTCTATAGGAGAACACTTGAGTGACCAAGAATGGTCCAACCCATCTTGACTGCAATTTCCCTAGAAACAAACGCAGGTGTGAATCATAAAGCAAAACTTCCATTCCAGGTTCTATGCATCTTTTGCGAATGATATGATCATGATATCTCTTCATTAAATCTTTGCATTCTTATAAGTGTCATCTATTGACTCCTCTAGTTCTTTCAACTGAAGCTTTTTTTCTTCACCTGCTTTCTGTAAATCAAAGTTTAGCTTCGTAATTGGCTAGTATGCTTTGTGCTCCAACTCCATAGGTAGATGGCATAATTTCCCAAAGATAAGTCTGTAAAGACTCGCTCCTATTGGGGTCTTTAATACAGCACTATATGCCCAAAGTGCATCATTCAACTGCATTGCCTAATATTTCCTTGAGGTATTCACTATCCTCTCCAAAATTATTTTGATTTATCTATTACTTACTTCAACTTATCCAAAAGTTTGTGGATGATAAGGTGTTGCAACTCAATGAGTGATGTTATACTTTTTCAACAAAACTACAAATACCTTATTATAAAAATGAGTTCCTCTATTACTAATGATTGCTCTCGGAGTGCCGAACCTGGAAAAAATTCTGTCTTTCAGAAATTTTAACACAACATTAGCATCATTAGTTTTAGTGGTCATTACCTCAATCCACTTAGACACATAATCAATAGACAGCAAAATGTACATATTCTCATTGGATAGTGGGAATGGGCCCATAAAATCAATACCCCATACATCAAATAATTCACAAACTGGTTTACCTGTGAGTGACATTTTATCTCATTTACTAATGTTACCTATTTTCTGGCACCTATCACATATTGCACAAAAGGCACAAGCATCCCTAAAAATAGTTGGCCAATAAAAACCAGATTTAAAAACTTGAAGAGCAGTCTTCTTCCCTCCAAAATGCCCTCAACATCTGAATGTGTGACAATGTCTCAAAATGCTTTGTTGTTCATCTTCTGGTACATAGCATCTAATGATCTTATCTGGACATGGTTTGAACAGAATTGGATTGTCCCAAAAGTAATGTTTTGTTATAGATAGCAACTCACTCCTTCCTGTGAATTCAACATAGGATTAAAGACTCTCTTAACCAAATAATTACAAATATCAACATACCAAGGTTCACTTCCCTTTATAGAAAATAATTGCTCATTAGGAAAGATCTCATTGATGGAAATTCTCTCTTTATCTTTCTCCTGCTCAAAAGCAATCCCTTCCACCAACCTGGATAGATGATTAGCTACAACATTTTCATTGTCTTTCTTGTCCTGAATTGTCAAGTCAAATTCTTATAGCAATAATATCTACCTGATTAGCCAAGGCTTAGCATCTTTCTTAGTCAGCAAATATTTTAATGCAGCATGATCAGAATAAACAATTACCTTAGAACCAGTCATATATGAGCAAAACGTTTCCAAATCAAACACAATTGCAAGCAATTCTTTTTCAGTGTTGGAATAATTCAATTATATTTCATTCAAAGTTCTGCTTGCATAATGAATCACATGAGGCAATTTATCTATTTTTTTATCCTAAAACAATCACCAACAACAAAGTCAAATGCATCACACATGAGCTCAAAAGGAATGGACCAATCAGGAAAAACTAAAATAAGAGCAGAAGTCAAATTTTCTTTCAAGGTATTAAAAGCAATAAGGCACTCATCGTCGAAATAGAAACTCACATATTTAGCTAACAGGTTACAAAGTGGTCTATAATTTTTTGAAAAATCTTTTATAAAACATCTATAAAAACCTATATGACCAAGAAAACTTCTAACTTCCTTGACTGAAGTTGGGGGAGGGGGAGGTAGCTTGGTAATCAACTCAATTTTTGCCTTGTCCACTTCAATGTCTTTACTAGAAATAATATGTACCAGCGCAATTCCCTACTTAACTAAGAAATGACACTTCTCCTAACTTAAAGTTAAATTTATTTCAATGAACCTTTTTAGCACCAATTTCAAGTTATCAAGGCACTCATCTAATGAATCACCAAAAATAAAAAATCTTCCATGAATACCTCAATAAACCTTTCAATCATATCAAAAAAAAAATAGATATCATACACCTTTGAAAGGTTGCAGGAGCATTGCATAAACCAAAATTCATTCTCCGATAAGCAAAAGTTCCAAATGGGCAGGTGAAGGTTGTCTTTTCCTAGTCTTTTGGAGCAATGGGAACCTGATTGTAACCTAAAAAACCATCTAGAAAATAGTAATAAGTATGACCTACCAATCTTTCAAGCATCTGATCAATGAAAGGGAGAGGAAAATGGTCCTTTTCTGTAATAGCATTAAGTTTTCTATAGTCTATACATATACTCCATCCTATAGTCATTCTCATTGGTATTAACTCATTATTATCTTTTTTAATAACAGAAAGACCAGATCTCTTTGGTACTGCATGAATTTGACGTACTCATTTGCTGTCAAAAATTGGGTAGATAATACCTGCATCCAACACTTGATCACTTTAGCTTTAATAACTTCCTGCATGTGTGAGTTAAGTCTTCTCTAAGCATACTTGAAAGGCTTTGCATCATTCTCAAATAAGATCTTATACATGCACACTATGGGGCTAATTCCTTTGATGTTAACTAATGTCCAACCTATAGCCTCCTTGTGCTCTCTCAAGACATTTGACAACTTATTCTCTTCATCAATAGATAATTTAGCAGGGATTATAACTAGAAAAGTATCATTCTTACTAAGAAATACATACTTTAAGTCCTGTGACAGTTGCTTTAATTCTAGTTTGGGTGGTGTCACAATTGATGTAGCAAAATTGGAATTTGAATGTGTCAACACCTCCTTGGTGACTTCATCTTCTCTAACTTCCTCTACACTATCCAAACCTTTTTTTAACTTTTGATTTCTTTATCACCCTCAATGAATTCTTTAGTTGTAAGCACCAGTGCCAATTTGTCTTCTATTTCCTGTTGCACAAAAGTAGATGATACAAGTGAGTCCAAATCATCAATTTGAAAATAACCACTAGGATCTGTAGGATTTAAAGGTAATGAAAGAGAATTATGAACCAAAAACTCCACTATCTCATCCAAAATGATCATTTTTAGTTTTTCATTATGCACATCTATGATTGTTTTTGCAGTAGCCATGAATGGATGCCCCAGAAGAATGGGCACCTCTCTCTCTAGAATCACTTGCCTCTCCATATCCACAATAACAAAATCTGCAGGAATAATAAGTTTGTCAACTACACCAATATATCTTCTACAGTGCCTCTAGGATATTTTGATGATCAGTCTAAGCTGTAGAGACATTGTAGTAGGTTTCAAATATCTCAAACCAAGCTATAAATAAACAAAATAGGGCATCAAATTAATGCTTGTACCTAAGTCCAACACTGACTTTACTTTGTTTGTGCCACCAATAGAAATTATGATATTGAAACTACTTGGATCCTTCAATTTTTGAGAGAGATTTGTCTATAGAACTTTATTAGCTACTTCTGAAACTAACACCTCTTCATTAGGTTCATACCTACACTTTCTTGAGGTTAGTTCCTTCAAAAACTTAGCATAAGCAAGCATGCTCTTCATCATGTCAAGCAAAGGTAAATTAACATTAACTTTAGAAAGGATATCATAAATATTAGAAAATGATTTGTCAAATTTTCTCTGCCTCAATCTTCTTGGAAAAGGTGTTGGTGAATCATAAGTTGGTGGTGGCTTCTAGTTTACTTGATGGTTGACTATTGAAAACACAACTTTCCTTGAATGCACTTCCTCCTCTGCCTTTTTCTTCCCTTTTTCTATTCCTATAGAAGTATTAGATTCATCAATTTCTTTACTATCTTTATTGTCAATTACTTTTCCATTTCTCAATGAAATGATTGCTTTTGCTTGCTCTAACTAGCTAGGCAACTTCCCAGGTGTATGATTCTACACAACGTCTACAATTAGCCCCACCTGTGTCTCCATCTTCTTCATGGATGCTTCCAAATTTTGAATTCTTAGTTCACTATTCTAGAACCAAGTTTGAGTTGCCTAAATAAAAGTCTATATGGTTTCTTCTAGAGTGGGCTTCTTAGGCTGAAGAGATGTTCCTACTTGGGGGTTTGGTTGTGATTGACATTCCATGAGAAGTTGGGATGATTCCTCTAACCAGGATTGTAGGTATTTGAATATGGATCAATGTGTGGTTGGTGATTGTAGAAGTTCATTACACTAGCTTGCTCCATCATGCCTGTAAAATTTCCACTAGAAGGACAAGCATTATGTGAATGACTATTAATACCACATATTTAACATACCTCAGCAGGAGCATTCTGTTTCTAGTTTATCATCATAGAACACAATATCTTCACTTACTTTGCTATCTCTATCATCTATATAGAAAGATCATTAATAGAGTTTATCTCATACATTCCTCTAGGTCTACCTCTAACACTCTTTTATTATGAGTTTGCCCCAAGCGTCTCATACAAATTGCATGTATCCCCTAGAGTCTTTTCTCACATTGCTCCCCCTACAGCATTATCAACCATGGCTTGGCATGGTTATGTCAGTCCTTTATAGAAAAATTGATTGAGCAATTTAAGAGGATATTAACGATGAGGGCATTGAATCATTAATGCCTTAAATCTCTCTAATGCCTCATAGAATGCTTCCCCATCCATTTGAGAAAATTTGGCAATTTTACTTCTCAATTCTGCAATTTTAGGATGGTAATAAAATTTACTAATGAACTTGTTATATACTGCATGCCATGTATTCAGTGATCCATGAGCCTATGTCATGAACCATGTCTTTGCTGCATCCTTCAAGGTGTATGGGAAACATCTCATATGTAACTGAGCTTCAGTTAGACCCTGGAAAGGAAAAGTTTGAATAGTTGCATAGAAATCACACATGAATGTTAAGGGATCCTTTGCAGCTACACCATGATATGAAGGAAGCATGTTAAAGTTTATATGCTTTAGCTCTTAATTCCTAGCATTGTCATTTAAAATAATGCATGAAGATGTGACTCCAATCGTTGGACATGCAAATTCCTTCACCAACTGTTGAACCTATTGAGCCACTTTATTTTTTAAGTTATCAGCCATCTGAATGTCTTCTTCACTTATGCTTTTTGTCTTAATTTAGACTTTATCAATGTGATCATTCAAGGGCAACAGAAGTGGATTCATTGATCTTCTTCCTTACATTAACGGTTCTACAAAAGAAGAAAAGAATTAAAAATCCTAAATAAAATAAACTATAATAATGAAAAATAAAAATTATAACTAAATTAATCAAATCAATTTAAGAACAATTCCTTGGCTACTATGCCAGAAACTTGATGGTCAAATTATAATTCCTCGCAAGTGCATGAGTGTATAGCAATATAGTGTACTTAGCAAAGGTCGATCATAAAGAGAACTGCCAAACTAATTCAATTATGTCTAGTTACTAATCTAACTCAAAATATGAAGTTATGTTAAATAAATAAAAGTGCAAGATTCAATATCAGAACAGAAATGGTTATGATTTGAAGAGATTTTATAGGTTGCAAGAGTTTAGGGATCTAACTTCACCACTCAATGATATTCAGTATTGTTAAGATGTTGGTATCAATTCAGCATCTTAGGTTCATTCTATCCACTGTATAATTATTATCATTAGGCATCCAGGTTTAAATCAAGTATTTTCTTTCATTCTAATTACCTATGGCATGTAGTGTAATTGAGATTGAAAACTCATGAATATTAGAAGAACTTTAATGAACCAAGTAGAAAAGTTTAGCATATGGAGTCTACCTTCACCATCTACTCATTCATTCAAAAGAACATAGTACATGATTTAGCATATGGCATCTACCTCAACCACATACTCAAAGATACTCAAAGATAATAAAGCTAATTTACATAATTTGTAATCAGACAATTAAATAAATCAAATGATTACATTGAGCATAACAAATGAAACAAGATGATAATGAATTAAGAAACCAACAATCTCTGTTAACAATCAATATCAAGGAAAGCAACATCTTTGCCCCCCAAAAAAAGTTAGTTCATGATAAAAACAAAAGGAAAACTCTCTAAAATATGCATAATTATAGAACATGACACCCTTCTCTTTCTTCCTTGGTGAACTTCTCACATCCAACTCCCTGTGTCTAATTCAGTCCCTCGATGCCTTTAAATAACCCAAGCAGCAAGGTTATAATAGAACTCTTCTAGTGCGCATAAAGATCCTCTTCCAATAATAACTCGTATTTGTTTGGGTCTTCCCCAAATGAAATGCTAATGTGGCTCTTGAGAAGATCTTGCCTGGAATCCTGCAAGACTAGGACAAAAGGTTAGAGGATGTTGGGGGTGTTCTCAGCATGAATACTCCAATGCCGAAGTTAGTAAGGGGACTCTTTTAGAGCTGATGTGATAGTAGCAAAAGCTTGTCTTTCGAGGTACATACCTGGATGTATTTATAGTTGAACGTGGGTGCATAGCCAGGATGCGTACGTAGCCTATACACAAGTGGGATGAGGATTCTCATCTAGAGAAGGATTACAAAAAGATACGCATCCTAATTCCTATTTTCACGAGACTACATAGTAGTTGGAAAAGGTATTCCATCCATATTGGGATCTGACGTGGCACGATGCCAGTTGGATAATTAGGTATCTATGTTAGAGTTCTCTAACACTAATTCTCCCCACCTAAGGAGACATGGTGGAACCTATCTTATTATTTGGTTGATCTTCTGTGCATGTTTCGATGCTTTCGCATGTTTATATTTGAATGGTGCTAATAAGTGTGATAGATCATGCAACGTTTAGTTTTTTGGAGAGGCACAACAACTTCATTTCAAATGACATTTACTCCTTTATTTGTGCTTACTTTACTACCTGCATTCAGCTTTGTTGAAATGAAAAATGTTGTGACTTTGATCAGCTCACCATTCGGTTCCATTCTGCTGAATTAGTCTCTCTGACGACTCCACTCAAGTCACCCTTTGGTTTTGTTCTTTGAAATTGATCTCTCTGATGACTTCACTCTAGTGACCCTTTGGTTCCATTCTTCAGAACTGATTTCTCTGACAACTTCACTCTGATCCCCTCGGTTCCATTCTGTGGAACTAGTCTCTCTGAAGACTTCACTCTGGTCGCCCTTCGGTTCCATTCTACGGAACTGGCCTCTCTAACAACTTCACTCTAGTCCTCCTTCAGTTTTATTCTACGGAACCAATCTCTCTGACGACTCCACTCATGTCGCCCTTTGGTTCAATTCTTTGAAACTAGTCTTTTTGATGACCTCTATTTAGGTGCATTCACCAGTTAGGCATATAGTGGAACCAGGAATTCCAAGGCCTTTTTTTGACCTGCTCTTTGATTGTAAGAATTGAACCAAAAACTCAATGGCCTCTGTTTAGGTGCACTTTCCAGTCAGGCATATAGCTAGACCAAAACCTCCTTCTGGTTGGGCGTATAGCGAGACCAAAAACTCATTTGGTCGGGCATGTAGCAGGTCTAGGAGTTCCTTTTGGTCAGGCATATAATGGGTCCATAAACTCCTTCTGACCAGGCATGTAGTGCAACTAGAAACTCCTCCTAGTCAGGCATATAGCGGACCAGAAACTCCTTCTAGTAGGGCATGTACTGGGACCAAAAACTCCTCCTGATTAGGCGTATAGTAGGACCATGAACTCCTTCTAGTCGAGCATCTACTGAGACTGGAAACTCCTCTTGATCGTGAGTATAGCAGGACCATGAACTCCTTTTGTTTGAGCCATTGATGGTTTAAATTATAATACCTTACAAGTGCATGATTTTATAGTAGTACAGTGTGCGTGAGCAAGGGTTGATCCCACAAAGAATGATAAACTGATTTAATTAAATTAAGTTACTAACTAAAACTAACTTTGAAAAGATGGATATTGGTTTGAACTAATAAGAATAATAAACTAAAGAAATAATAAAAAATATAGGTCTATAAAATATTATTAGATGAATCTCAAGTGGCAAAGGTCTAGGGTTCAAATTTCATCACTTAATGACTCCCCTTGCTATTTGGATATTGGATTTAATGCTTACTTAGGTTCGTTCTTTCTATGATATGATTATTACTATTTGGTGTGCAGGTTTAAATCAAGCACCTTCACTTGTTCTAATTACTTATGATGTATAGCATAATTGAGGTGAAAACCCATTATGATCAAGAACTATGAACCAACTAGAATGCTCGTGTGTTAAGTGTGCACCTTAACCTTCTGCTCTTCGCATTCAAGGAAGCTCATGGTTTTGCATTAGGTGTGCACCATAACCATGTACAGACAATCAATAAGATTTATGAAACTGGTGATCAAGCAATCACACAAATCAAAACATTGAAATAAAACTCATAAGTAAAAATATAAACTTGCAGTAAATAATCAACAATCAATTAATAAGGTTCATTAAAAAGGGAAATCTTCACCCCAGAAAGAAAAAATTAGTTCACAAAGAAAATAAAAGATACTTCCTTTGTAAAGAACATCATATTGCAATTAGCCTTCTTGAATCCCCTTCACTCTCCTTGATTCCTCCTTCATTGCTCCACAAAATTTCCTAAGAGTAGCCTCTAAGAAAACCCTAGAACTCCTCTTAGAAGTTCTCTCTAAAGGATCCCCTCAGAATAGCATAAAAACTTCCCAAAAAGTACCCAAAATAGGAATTTTTTTTAACTAAAACATAATTCAATAGATTTTGGATAGAATCCAACACCACCTGCTATCCAATGGGTAGTGGAGTTGAGCGTTGGCAGCTCTAGTTTACTGTCCACAATAGATGCTTCCACTATTTTGACTATAACTTCCACTTATGAACTTAGAATCATATGATTCTTTTTTAATTGGTTAGATAACTTCAATATCTACAACTTTTATGTTGATAACTTGATCTAAATAAGCATATAAATGTACAGAAAAGTTTCTCAAATTGGAGTGAATGGCATAAACTTGTTATCCACCTAGAGAAGTATTCACTATTTCATCCATAACTTCCTCATAAGATCTCAGAATTAGATTATTCTTGATTTTTTGGAAATATAACATCAAGAGCTTCAACTTTGATGTTGACCATGTTTCCTAGATCAGTCTATGTTGGTACTAGAAATGGCATCAAAGTGCTAACACTTCACATTTAGCTTCCTTTTGACATGATTTGTTACCTAAAAAACCAAATAACTTCATTAAGTGTAATATTTCATCAAATTTAGTTATGAACCAATAAAATCATGTCAAATAAAGTTAAATAATATATAAATTTATGCATTAAAATATGGTATATCATGATCAAATACTCCCAAACTTTGCTTTTGCTCATCCTTGAGCAAAATGAATCAATTAGGAAAACCTCTCTCAAACAATCAAACACATGCCAAACATATTTCCTTACTTGTCAAATACCCCCAAACTTAACTTTTGACCATTCTTGAGCAAAATGGCAACCAAAACTAATGAATCAAGTAGGACTATCTCTCTTAAACAATCAATAATATGCTAGACAAATTACCCATGGAAACATAATTCAAAAATCATTCAAGATACTTGCCAAGTAATCTCATTAAACCCATGCTTCATCAATCCTTTTAATGAAGTGAAAAGGTGTGTGTGTGTGTGTGTGTGTAGTGTCAATCTCATGCTGCATGCATGATTGTCAGTTAATAATGTGTGAACTAATGATTCTCATGATTTTCACAAAAACATCATATACTTGCTTTTCATAATCCCTCTCCACTAATGTAGACAGCTATGTTCACTTGGATCAAGAGGTCTTTATTTATCTTATAATAGGGGCTTGGGTTTGGCTAACAAAGAAAAGATATAAGGATTCACAAAGTAAGAGATCATAACTAAATTGCACATGAAAGTTCACCCTCTTAACTTTTTTGTTTGGGGTTTTCTCTACTTTATTATTATTATTATGGGCTTTATTACTATCACACCTCAAAACTTATTTTCTGTCAATTTTATTGGGATGTGATCCCCCATTTAAAAACCTCTTTCCATATTATTTTCTTTTGTCCATTTTCTTCTTCTTTATCATGGCATACTTCTTTTTAACACCTGCAAGCTTATCTTCTTTTGCTTCATTCATACCTATCAAACAACCATGAGCAAAGAATATGTCTCTTAATAGGTACAACATGATTTTTCAGGCTAAGTAGATTTTGATGATAAGGTTAATGAAAGAAAAGTTTAATGGTGTTCTTTCATATTCTTTGCATATACCATTCTTTCATAAGGCTCAATGGGGACTCTAGTGACATGAGCATACTAGGTTAGCTTGAAAGGCTCAAATTGATCAAAGAATACTTAGATCAATTCCAAGTAAACATGCTATCTAGGATTTCGCCTTGAGGGATACTTAAACAAGTTCTAACATGCTTGTGTCAATCAAAATAAGTCAATAAATTCACAACATCATCAACCAATCCATATACACTTTGCATGATTATAACATAATGTGCTTAATGAAATTTTCATCGATCATGAAAAAGAAAAACTTATCACAAGAATCAATGAATAACAAAGTGGTGCCTCTCCTTCCTTCTAAATTATGTGTAATGGTAATAAAAAATTCAGCATATGTCACTGATCATGGAGAGAAAATCATCACTCTAACCAATTCAATTTTAGCATGTTAGCACAATTTCTCTTTGATTTTCTTAGCTAAGTTTTCAAAAGTGCAGCTCATCAAAATTATACCTAAAGTTAAAAAAATTTGTCCAAAACTAAATGCATTGAATGCAATACAAAACACCCCCCAACTTAAACTTCACTTTGTCCTTAATGTGAAATAATGAAAGAAGTTTAAGATCAAGGGCTCCCCCTGAATGAGGTGCATTCACATTCTCTTCTTCTGGAGCTAGCTTGGCATCATCAATTTTAGCACTTGGAAGAGCATCTGCAATCCTCAAAAATTAGACTTCCTCCTTCTATAAAACACATAGAACTAGAAATTAAAAATAATATATCCTAACAGTAAAGAAAATAAGTAAACGCTAAGCTAAATGATAATAAAATAAATAAAATTCAAAAAAATATCTGGTTGCCTCCCAAGAAGCGCTTAATTTAAAGTCTTAGCCCGACCATGGCATTCCATCTTTGAATTGAAATTTGGATTTTTAGTGCACCAGTTCTTCGAAACTTGGTAGTGTCTTTGGAAAACGATAGTGCTCCCAAAATATTGTTTAATGATGCAACATCTTCAAATCATCTCCTTCAACTTATGCTACTTCAACTATGTTCAATGGCTCTCTTAAAAACTCCATAATCATTCCATCCACTACATTTATCTTAGAGCAATTCTTGTTCTCATTAGACGGCTTCATCTCATTGAAAACCTCAAGCTTCACAATATGATCTTGAAGCTGCATTAGCTTTTCCTTTTCAATACCTACAAAAGATGAAGAAATAATCACTGAAAAGCATAAATCATTGCCCATAGATGCATACATTAAAGAATGAGGTAATTGTTCTGGTTCAAATTTTTCTTCGATCTCCTCCTTTGTTAAGCCTTCATTAAGATTTTCAATCAGCTCACTAGCATTTTCATATGGGAAAACATCTAAAGCCAAAATTTGATCATTTCCATGGCAAGGTTTTTCAACAACTTTGTTCTTACCACCTCCAATTGTTGTGATTGCTTTCACTTACTCGAGCTAACTTAATTACTTTCTATCTGTATTACTTTGCACAGCCTTTATAATTCACTCTAATTGAATTTCCATCTTTTTCATGGTTGTATCTATGTTATCAAAACTTGATTTAGTATTTTGGAACCCTATTTCAACATTCGAGGACCAAGTTTGGGTTGCTTGGATAAAACTTTGCAATGTCTCTTCTAGAGTTGGCTTCTTTGGTCGAAAACAAGTCCCAGCTTGAATCTGATTATGATAATGTTTCATAAAAATTTGTAGTGACTACTCCAACCATGATATGGATCATCATGAAGTGACTGGTTGTAGAAGTTCATCTCATTGGCTTGTCCTGAAAAATCTGCAAAATCTTGTCTAGAAGGACAAACATTATATGAGTGACCAAAAATACCACAAATAGAATATACCTTAGCAAGAATAGGTTGTTTTTAGTTCATCATCATGGAGCATATCATATTCATCTGCTCAGCAAGCTCCACCATCTGAATAGAAAGCTTAGTGTTAGAATTCACATCATGCATTCCCTACCTCTAACACTTTTCTGTTGTGAGTTAGCCCCAAGCATCTCATATAGATCATAAATTTCCTACGGGGCCATCTCTCCCTTGTGTTCTTCTTCCTTGGAATCAAAGCTCAGCAAAAGAAAGAAAGAAACAATTAACAATCCTATATACAATAAACCTATAACAAAAAAAATTGTAACTAAATATAATTAAATCAATTTGGAACCATTCCTTGACAATGATGCCAAAAACTTGATGGTTCAAATTATAATATCTCACAAGTGCACGATTGTATAGCAGTACAGTGTGCATGAGCAAGGGTTGATTCCACAGAGAATAGCAAATTGATTTAATTAAAGTAAATTACTAACTAAAACTAACTTTGAAAAGATGGATTGTTGGTTTGAACTAATAAGATAATAAACTAAAGAAATAATAAAAAATATAGGGCTATAAAATAATATAGGATGAATCTCAAGTGGCAAAGGTCTAGGGTTCAGATTTCACCACTCAATGACTCCCCTTACTATTTAGATATTGGATTCAATGCTTGCTTGGGTTCATTCTTTCTATGATATGATTATTACTATTTGGTGTGCAGGTTTAAATCAAGTGCTTTCACTTATTCTAATTACCTATGATGTATAGCATAATTGAGGTGAAAATCCATTATGATCAAGAACTATGAACCAAGTACAATGGTTGTGCGTTAGGTGTGCGCCTTAACCTTCTTCTCTTCTCATTCAAGGAATCTCATGGTTGTGCATTAGGTGTGCGCCTTAACCATGCATAGATGATCAATAAGATTTATAAAACTGGTGATCAAGCAATCACATAAATCAAAAGATTGAAATAAAACCCATAAATAAAAACACAGACTTGCATTAAATAATCAATAATCCAAATTACTAGGTTCATCAAAAAGGGTTACATCTTTACCCTAGAATAAACAAATTACTTTATGAAGAAAATAAAAGATACTCCCTTTGTGAAGAACATCATGTTGTAATTAGCCTTCTTGAATCTCCTTCACTCTCCTTGAATCCTCCTTCCTTGCTCCACAAAATCTCCTAAGAGTAGCCTTCAAGAAAACCCTAAAACTCCTCCTAGAAGTTCTCTCCAAAGGATCCCCTCAAAATAGCATAAAAAATTCCCCAAAATACCTAAAATAGGAAATTTGCATAATTAAAATGCAATTCAACAGATTTTGGATGGAATTTGGCACTATCAGTGCCACCTGCTATCTGTTGGGCGGTGGAGTTAAGTGCCGGTAGCTCTAGTTTACTGTCCATAGGAGATACTTTTACTATTTTGATCATAACTTCCTTGTGTGTACTCCGAATCATATGATTTTTATTCATTGGTCATATAACATCAATATCTACAACTTTCATGTTGATAATGTGATCTAAATAAGCTTTTAAATGTGCATGAAATTTCCTCAAAGTGGAGCTAGTGGCACAAACTTACTGTCCACTTGGAGAGGTATTCACTATTTTATCCATAACTTCTCATACAATATTAGAATTGGATGATTCTTGATTTTTTTTGGAAATATAATGTCAAGAGCTTCAACTTTGATGTTGACCATTTTTCCTAGATCAGTCTACATTGGTACCAGAAATGGCGTCAAAGTGGTAACACTTCACATTCAGCTTCCTTTTGACATGATTTGTTACATGAAAAAGCAAATAACTTCATTAAGTGTAATATTTCATCAAACGTAGTTATGAACCAATAAAATCATGTTAAATAAATTCAAACAATATTTAAATTTAGGCATTAAAACATGGTATATTATGAGCTCATTAGCCATAGTGGGACCAGAAACTCTTCCCGGCCGGGCCATAGCAGGATCGAGAACTCCTTCTAGTCGGGCATATAGTGGGACCAGGAACTCCTTCTAGTTAGGCCGTAGTGGGACTAGAAATTCTTCCTAGTTGGGCCGTAGTGAGATCGAGAACTCCTCCTGGTTGGGTGTATAGCAAGACCAAAAACTCCTGGTCAGGCCATAGTAGTACCAGAAACTCCTTCTAGTCGAGCCATAGCGGAACCAGGAACTCCTCCTGGTCGAGCGTATAACGGGACCAAGAACTCCTTCTGGCCGGGCGTATAGCCAGACTAGAAACACTTTCTAGTTGGGTATTTAGTGGGACTGGAAACTATTTCCGATCGGGCACGTAGCGGGACCAAAAACTCTTTTTAGTAGGGCATATAGTGGGACCAGAAACTCCTTATGGCTTATAGCGGGACCAGAAACTCCTTTTGGTCTAGCATGTAGCAGGACCGAAAATTCCTTCTAGTTGGGCGTATATTGAGACCAAGAACTCCTTCTGGCTAAGTGTATAGCAGGACCAGAGACTCCTTTCGATCGGGCATGTAGCAGGACCAAAAACTCCTCTTGGTCAGAAGTATAGCGGGACTAGGAACTCTTGGTCGGGTCGTATAGGGACTAAAAACTCCTCCCGACCTGACCATAGCAGGAATGGGAACTCCTCTTGGCCCAGGCATATTGCGGGTCCAGGAACTCCGAGCCATAGTGGGAGCGAAAACACCTTCTGGTTGGGCCATAGCGGGACTGGAAACTCCTTCATGTTGGGCCATAGTGGGACCAGAAACTTCTCGAGGTTGAGCCGTACCATAACCAGGAACTCCTCCTAGCTAGGCATATAGCAGGACCAGGAACTCAATCGGGCTCTATTTAGGCACATCATTCAGTTTGGAACTGTCAAACCGGTCTTCTTGACTTCTTCTAATTTTTATTAGGAAAAGCACTGGCAAAGTAAGGTAGCTTTACAAAATTTCTTTTGAATAACTCATGAGAATATATTCACTACTTTATTAAACTAGTTGTACACTAAAGTGAAAGGATAAGCAAAAGAGATTTTACTGATAATAATTTCTTAGATGCATGACATTTAGGTTCTTCAGATGTATCTTTTTGGCAAAATGTAATCTTAGAAATACCGAATCTGTCTTTTCCCCTTTATGTGATGACTTGCAATCTTTAAAAATATTGGATTCATCTCTTATGAATATATAATGTAATTTCAGAAATGTTGAGCTTTCTACCTTTCTGCAGTAACCTGCTGTTTGATGTAAACATAATGAAAACTATTATGAAATCAGATTTTTTAGTTCATGAACTATCGATGGTCAATGTGGTCCTGCCTTTAGTGCGAAGTTTGTTAGTGTACATTGTTTCTAGCGTGATTGACAAAAAAAAATTCCACATGGGCTAGAAATTCCATAGGGGCTAGTGGCCTTTGGAAGCATTGGATTATATCCTCCAAATGCTGCTGTGTAATACATCTAACCTTATATTACATCATCCTAATACTTCTAACGTCCACCATCTTAAGAATTTTCGTGCATCCATATAAATGCAAATTCCAATGCAAACGTCCATGTGGGCCCATGCACTGTAATAGAAAAATTTCTATAAACATATCTAACATCTATGTAGGTGATGGTTCAAATTATAAATACCTTGCAAGTGCATGAATATATAGCAATATAGTGTGCATAAGCAAGGGTTGATCCCACAAAGAATGGCAAACTAATTTAATTAAAGTAAGTTACTAACAAAAACTAACTCTAAAATAAGATGGATTTTTTGTTTGAACTAATAAGAATAATAAACTAAAGAAATAATAAAACATATAGGGCTATAAAATAATATAGGATGAATCTCAAGTGGCAAAGGTCTAGGGTTCAGTTTTCACCACTTAATGACTCCCCTTGATATTTTGATATTGGATTCAATGCTTGCTTGGCTTCATTCTTTCTATGATATGATTATTATTGTTTGGTGTGTGGGTTTAAATTAAGTGCTTTCACTTGTTCTAATTACCTATGATGTATAGCATAATTGAGGTGAAAACCTATTACGATCAAGAACTATGAACCAACTAGAATGCTTGTGCGTTAGGTGTGCGCCTTAACCTTCTACTCTTCTCATTCAAGGAAGCCCATGATTGTACATTATATGTGCGCCTTAACCATACATACACAATCAATAAGATACCATGCATACACAATCAATAAGATTTATGAAACTGGTGATCAAGCATTCACATAAATTAAAAGATTGAAATAAAAGTCATAAATAAAAACACAGACTTGCATTAAATAATCAATAATCCAAATAACAAGGCTCATAAAAAAGGGCTACAACTTCACCCTAGAAGGATAGAATTAGTTCATGAAGAAAATAAAATATACTCCCTTCATGAAGAACATCATTCTGCAAATTATCTTCTTGAATCTCCTTTGCTCCTTTGAATCTCCAATTTTTTGCTCTCCCTAGAAAACTATAAATCTCCTCTAAGACAAAACCCTACTCTCCTTACAAAAGGACTCCCCAAAACTACTAAAAATAATCCCAAAAATGTCTAAGATCCATACATTAAAATAATATTAAAAATCCTGCAGTTTGACCAGTTTTGGCGCCGGTGGCGCCGACAACCTGGTCACCCCGCCGGATGCTGCTTCCACTCCGCTTTAGCTCCGGTCCTTTTGCTGCTTCATGTGCCTTCCATCCTTGCTTTATTGCTCCATAATTTCTTGCTTTATCTCCTTGCATCTACTCCTCTAATAACCTAAACACATAACCAAAACATGTGAGATTGGCATTAAACTACTTAACGATTGCATGAATTTAAGCTTGAAAATACTAAATATAAGTAACTAAAATTCACTCATCCAATACCCCAAAGCTTATACCCTTGCTTGTCCTCAAGGAAAATTAGTAACTAGACTAGTGAAACAATTAGAATAACCTTTCTCTCAAGTAATCAAATACATGCCAGACAAATTACACATGTACAGATAATTCAAAATTTAATCAAAACACTTCCAAGTAATATTATGAAACTCATACTTTATTAATCCTTTCATGAAGCGAAAATTGTTAATGTGTGTGCTATGCCTTTTTATGCTCCATGCATACTTGTTAACTTATAATAATTAAACTCGTGATTCTAATAATTTTCACAAGGCACATCATAACTTGCTTTTCATAATCCCTCTCCACTAATGTAGACAAGTCTAATTCCTTTGGATCAATAGGTCTTCACTAGGCTTGTAATGGAGCCTTTGATTTGGCTAACAAAGAATGGAAGTAAAGATCAAAAAATAAGAGTCATAATAAACTCTAACAAGATTGTTCATTCTCTTAAGTTTTGTTTGGATTCTCTCTATTTTTCATTAATTTTTGGGTTGTATTACAAATACACTCACAAACTTGTTTTCTTTTTAATTCCTGGGATGTGATTCCTCCATCCAAAATATAATGCTTTACTTCACCTGTTTTACTCTTGTCCCTTATTTTCTTTCTCTCTCTCTCTTTCTATATATATATATATATTTATATCATAGCATACTCAACTTTTCACACCCCCAAAGTTATCTTCTTTTGCTCCATTCTCATCTAACAACCATAAGAATAAAATATGTCTCCTAATAGGTACACATGGTTTTTCAAGCTAAATAGGTGTAGATAATGAGGCTAAACAAGAATATTTGAATAGCAATTTTTTGACATACTTTGCATATGCCATTCTTTCATAAAGCTCAATGGGAACACTAGTGACATGAATGTACTAGGTTAGCTTGAAAGGCTCAAATTCATCAAAGAATGCCTAAATCACTTCTAAGTAAATATGTTGTCTAGGATTTCGACTTGAGGGATACTCAAACACGTTCTAACATGCTTGTCGCAATCAAAATAAGTCAATGAGTTCACACCATTGTCAGCTAATTTGTATACACTTTGCATGATTATGACATTATGTGCATGAAAAATTTCCATAATCATGAAAATGGAAAAAACTTTTACAAGAATTAGTAGATCATAAGGAATGCTTATCTTTCTTCCTAAATTATATGCAATGGTAATCAAAAACTCAGCATACTTGCCATTAATAAGAGAGAATTATCCTAATTAATTTCACACATTGGCACCAAATTGCTCTTGGAAGCAAATCCTGATAGTCATAATATAAATCTCACAATAACTGACTCAACAAACTCCCCCACGCCTGAACCAAACATTGTCCTCAATGTGAAAATAAAACGTAAGAACTGAGGACTATCTCTTAATTTCTGGATCACTCATCAGTAAAGGGCAACATGAGAACCAAATTCACATCATAAAAACTCAACTCCTTCTATTATAAATAGTAAGAACAGAATTAGAAGAATATAGTAAAGTAGAAAGAATGGATTTCACAGCATAAACTTCAAGTTGCAAGTTGGATGGAGAACCTCACCTAGAAAGAAGGTTTAAAGAAACAAAGTGTAGTGTTATGAAAGGAGAGAAGGATGATAAGTGGAACTGCAATTTTTTTTCTAACCTACCTCGGCGCACGGCCTCTTTTGCTCCTTGTTCTCTCCTCTTGCATCATATGATGTTGTTTGGCCTTGGCACTTCATAAATTTCGTTTTCCTTCTTCCAGCCTTTGTTGAATCACATTGTCTCGTTGCATAACTCTAGCATTGACACCATGTAATCGCTACTTTACATCCTCACTATTTTTGCTTCTAATTCACTTGCATCAAGTCTTTAACCTATCATGAAACACAGAGGAGAAATTATTCCTTGCACTTAAGAAAAATTCAAAAGATAACTTAAGCAAACTACTCTAATGTTAATATCTCTACTAAAACAACAACTCAACTTTTCCTATTAACTAAAATCAAATGAAAGAAAAATAAAAATTCAAAAGCTTGAGTTGCCTCCAAAGAAGCGCTTGATTTAAAATCTCAACTTGAATATAGACTTCCATCTTTGAATTGAAATTTGGCTTTTCTGTGCACCAGTTCTTTGAAGCTTGGTAGTGGCTTGGAAAATGATAGCACTCCCAAAATATTGTTGAATGATGTAGTATCTTCTAATTCATCTCCTTCAACTTGTGTTACTTTAACTATTTTTAAGGGCTCTCTTAAAAATTCTTTAGTGCTTCCATCCACTCCATCTAATTTGGAGCCATTCTTGTTCTCATTGGACAACTCCATCTCCTTGAAAATATCAAACTTCACAATATGATCTTGAAGTCACATTGGATTTTCCTTTTCAATACCTGTAAATGATGAAGAAATAATCACTGAAAAGCATAAATAATTGCCTACAAATGCATACCTTAAAGAATGAGGCAATTGTTCCCGTTCAAATTTTTCTTCGATCTCCTCCTTTGCTAAGCCTTCATTAAGATTTCCAATCTGCTCACTAGCTTTTTCATGTGAGAAAACATCTAAAGTCAGAATTTGCTCATTGCCATGGTAAGGTTTTTTAACAACTTGTTCTACAACATACGCCTAGGAAATAGGATAGGTGGATTATAAAGTTGTGGTTACTTATAGTTGAATGGAGGATTAAGAATTGGGAACACAGCTCTCCTAGCAGTCACCTCATCATCATCATTTGCAAAAATATCAGGATCATTAATCACATCACCAACTTTATCATCTATTACCTTACCCCCTCCAATTGTTGTGATTGCTTTCACTTGCTCAGGCTAACTTGATAGCTTTCTATATGTGTTACTTTGCAGAGCCTCTGCAATTCACTCCAACTAAATCTCCATGTTTTTCATAGTTGTCTCTATGTTATCAAAACTTGATTTAGTATTTTGGAACCCTATTTCATCATTCTGGGACCAAGTTTGGGTTGCTTGGATAAAACTTTGCAATGTCTCTTCTAGAGTAGGCTTCTTTGGTTGAAAATAAGTTCTAGCATAAATCTGATTATGATCAATGTTCCATGAAAAATTGGAATGACTACTCCAACCATAATATGGATCATCATGGAGTAGTTGGTTGTAGAAATTCTTCACATTGGCTTGTCTTGAGAAATCTGCAAAACTCAAGGGCCACATCCTCTCTATTTATTCTTCTCCCTTACAATCATAGCTCAACGAAAAGAAAGAAAGAAACAATTAACAATCCTATATATAATAAACCTACAACAAAGAAAACAAATTGTAACTAAGTCTAATTAAATCAATTTGGAACCATTCCCCAGTAACGGCGCCAAAACTTGATGGTTAAAATTATAAATACCTTGCAAGTGCATGAATGTATAGCATTAAAGTGTGTAAGCAAGGGTCGATCCCACAAAGAATGGCAAACTGATTTAATTAAATTAAGTTATTAACAAAAAATAACTCTAAAAAACATGGATTGTTGGTTTGAAATAATGATAATAATAAACTAAAGATAATAAGAAATCTAGAACTATGGAATGATATAGGATGAATCTCAAGAGGCAAAAGTCTAGGGTTCAGATTTCACCACTTAATGACTCCCCTAGCTATTTGGATATTGGATTCAATGCATGCTCAAGTTCATTCTTTCTATAATATGATTATTACCATTTGGTGTGTAGGTTTAAATCAAGTGCTTTCACTCCTTCCAATTACATATGGTGTGTAGTATAATTGAGGTGAAAACTCATTAAGATCAAGAACAATGAACTAAGTAGAACAGTTGTGCGTTAGGTGTGCGCCTTAACCTTTTACTCTTCTCATTCAAGGAAACTCATGGTTGTGCATTAGGTGTGTACCTTAACCATGCATAAATAATCAATAAGATTTATAAAACTAGTGATCAAGCAATCATACAAATCCAAAGATTGAAATAAAACCCATGAATAAAAATATAGAATTGGATTCAATAATCAATAATCCAAATAACAAGGTTCATCAAAAATGGCTACATCTTTACCCTAAAAAGATAGAATTAGTTCATGAAGAAAATAAAATATACTCCCTTCATAAAGAACATCATACTGCAAAAATTATCTTCTTGAATCTCCCTTGCTCCTTCGAATCTCCACTTTTTTACTTTCCCTAGAAAACTCTAAATCTCCTCTAAGAAAAACTCTAGTCTCCTTACAAAAGGACTCCCCAAAACTACTAAAAATAATCCCAAAAAATGTCTAAAATCCATAAATCAAAATAACATTAAAATTATTAAAAATCCTACGGTTTGACTGGTTCTGGCGCCGGCAGTGCAGCAACCTAGTCACCTCGTCTGATGCCGCTTCCGCTCTAGTCCTTTCGCTGCTTCATGTGCCTTCCATCTTTACTTTATTGCTCCATAATTGCTTGCTTTATCTCCTTATATCCACTCCTCTAATAACCTAAACACATAACAAAAACATATGAGATTGGCATTAAACTACTTAAAGATTGCATGAATTTAAGCCTGAAAATACAAAATATAAGTAACTAAAATTCACTCATCAGTAGGCCCAACTGCATTCATTTACTGACCCTCATAATATGGCTGCTAGATTTCCAAATCCAACCTTAATATTCCGGACAGTGTCATTTATATAGCTACATAATATTAAAAATTTTAGATTGATCCCGCACCTTATTCTTATGAACTTATGTGAGTGTCATGAATGGAATTGGGATGCAATAAAATCCCTTCTATGGCTAGCATGGGATGTGAATAACAAGCGGCGGCTAGATGGGTGCGGTGTAGTGGCTATCTAGGGAGAACATACCTCAATCTAAATTGACAATGCATGAAGTTATAAAAAAATGTGTTTTAATACATCTAGTTCAGACACAGCTAAACAAGAGTTGAGGGCAATGTCAGATTGACTAAGCCGACATAAGTTCTGAGACTAGAGCCACACCACACATCCTCCTGTTGAACTGACTGTCACCCGATTTTATTCAAATGTTTGACGAGATCCACGTGATCAATAAACTCTAGCTGAAAAAAAGCCCTTTACGAAATTCTTAAAAAATTTGGTGCACAAGTGTACACCAAAGCAATTCGACTAGCACCACCATCTTAAAAAATTTTCCTTACCTCCTCTAAAAATTGTTTGCATTCGGACCCTGATGCAATGCTCCTCATAGCGTGAATAGGTTGGAGCCATGGACGGATAGTTTTGCAGATGTGTGGATGTGAGTGGTTTTTTGTGAACATTGACATGAATGTATAACATATGGTCAGATGGATGAATTCATTACCATTCAAATAGACAATGGCACTGATGCCATCAATGTCTTCATGATAATATGTCAACTTTCTGTCCAACCTAAACATTGATATGGACCAGAGGCAACCTTACTTGCATGGTGGGTTAACTGATGATGGAGCAAAAGATGAACTCTAAAAGACTATGGATGGTTGTGTGCTATCATAGTCACTCTTAAACTATAAGGTGTGAGGTTCACATTAGAAATAAACATCGCATTCTCCCATACATATGGTAATGATCTGACCCTTAAAGTTACAATAACTCAAGTGATCAAACTAGAAATGAGACTTTTATATACTAGATTGATGAGACCAAAAGTATTTAGAATTCTCATGTGAGTATTTAACTAATTTCATGCATTCGAAAACCATGAAGTTGTCGCTCTCCATTACTAGCTTCTGGCAGTCAGCCAAAAAGGAAATGAATAAAATAGGTGGGGTCTACTCACTTTTCAAAACAACACATTCCCCATGGCCAAAAAGGATGGCACGTGATGTCGGTTTTAATTCACGCAGAAAATCATGAAAGCACTATTTACATCGTGATTACTGGCTAGTTCAAACTCTAGTAGGCTAGGGCATTGCATGCACGCAACCCACATAATCGAGACACGGTCCACATTATTCCACAAGGCTAAATCAGATATGCATGCTCTAAGATGGTTAATAAGCCTTGAGGTGATAGCTTCGATATATTTTTTTTTCACAACGTGATGGCTTTTGTACTCAAAGTTTCCAACAGACGGCGCCAATGTTTGGGTTGTCACAAAATGGAATGCTAATGTAGCTCTTGAGAATATCTCACATGGAATCCTGCAAGACTAGGACAAAAGGTTGGAGGACATCGGTGGTATTCCTATCGTGAACACTCTGATGCTCAAGTCAGTAAGGGGACTCTTTTAAAGATGATGGGATAGTAGCAAGAGCTTGTCTTTCGAGGTACATACCTGGGTGTATTTATAGTTGAGCGTGGGGCACAGCCGGGATGTGTACGTAGCCTGTACGCAAGTGGTATGAGGATTCTCATCTAGAGAAGGATTCTAGAATTATACACATCCTGAGTATTGGTCTCATGGGACTGCATAGTGGCTAGAAAAGGTATCCCATCTGTATTGGGATCTAACATGGCGTGGTGCCAGCTGGATAATTGGGTATCTGTGTCAGAGTTCTCTAATAGTATTTTTGTTATGCCTTGCCTTCCGAGGCTCAAATTTAGTCATTTCTCTATATTTTCACTAAAATTTTCTTTCTTTTAAGGTGGGTGTGCTTGGATCCCATTTTCTTACACCTGTACTTTTCTTTATTCCTTTTCAAATTTACTAATTTTAATGGGATATTTTGCAAAATTTTGGGCAGAGTTTCCCCTAAAAATATCAAAATCAATACCTGATATACATCATTTATCAAATGAATTTCTAAATATCAGTGGTTATAATTCTAAGTCATACATAAAACTGCAATTTTAACATATATAACTCAAATCATCAATAACTCACTAGCCTAAGCTACCCACAGCCTAGAACCTGTATCACACCATGATGGCAATAATCATAATCTATTTCAATAACATATACTTGTATCAATATAATGACATGCCATGTTTATACAATTAATATACAATATTTTGATTTCTTAATTACATATATACATCATATGAATCTATCGTATATGAATATACATACATAATGGGATTCCAATCCCAAACCAATCATATCGACATAATTAAAATCTTCCTTGGATCCAATACTTGACCTACCACTAAAAATTTAAACAAGAAGGCATGAGTTTGGGCAACTCAGTAAGTAGACAAATGTAATGAAAATCAAGAATCCATTTACAATAGCATGATACAATTCAATACATAAATAGCCTCTATCAAACATTCACATCTTCAGTACATAGCTATGAGACTCAACTATCAATCCAATAAACAT
Organism: Pouteria campechiana; assembly: GCA_036873735.1. Taxonomy (NCBI): domain Eukaryota; kingdom Viridiplantae; phylum Streptophyta; class Magnoliopsida; order Ericales; family Sapotaceae; genus Pouteria; species Pouteria campechiana. The sequence continues at coordinate 48,882 of JAYJMB010005928.1, forward strand.
TCAAATGCAATTATACTATGAGGACCATAATCCTTATTGTTCCAACTATATAAACATGTTAATGACAAAGACTATAGATTCATCAATTAATATCAAATAGGGAATTGTAGTCATTCCCATCCAATTAACCAATTTCATATTGAATTGATCTTTAATTTACCCATATAACAAAGGGCTATTCTCTATCCCTCACATTAGACATCCATACTGAATCAAAACAATAAATATTCTAATCCAAGGGATATCCATTAGCTCTAACAACTAAAATAAAATTAATCTTAAACAAAGATGGGATATCTATTATCTCCAATCAAAATCAAACATGCCTAGATTTCAAACAAAGGGATAAATATTATCCTTAGCTATCTAGTGAAAACAAATGCCTACTTACCTTGAGTGACTCATTATACACTCTTCCAACTCCATGCCTTTTCATCCTTCTTAGATAATCCTATACAAAATAATAATCTCATTCATTTACAGACATAATTTGAATTGATTCATTTCAATCAAATGAATGAGATACTATGATTGATTTATTGTTAAACCCATATACTTCCCAAATGCATAATTCCATATTTATCAATATACAATCAAAAGCCAAAATACTCAATACCCAATAAACATTTTGAATGTGCCACTTAAAATTTATATACATCCATTCCTTCCCTTGTATAAAGGTCTTAGGATTATAATCAAATTCAATTTAGACATTTTATCAAATGGCTACTAGGCACTATGTAAATCATGACATCTCAACAAGGGTTCTTAAGGAATTCCATTTCTAACCATATGTAATCATCATATAGCATAACCAACTTGTAATTAACTTCATTAACACCCTAATTAGATGATTAATCCAATCAATTTGTGGTCATATGCCCCAAACACAAAAACCCTCTTTAATCCTTACTTAGGACATAACCCAAAATTCAGATTTTCTAGTCTAAATTACTCCATACAAGTTTTACAAGATTCTAATCATACCATTAACCATTTACCCCATGATTAATTCAAAAAAAATCAAGAAATTCCCAACTTTCACTCTTCATAGAAATCCCAAATTTTCATAAATTACAATTTCTCATGCCAAATCAGAATAATCATTATGTTAACTCATTCCCCCATGAATTATAATCATAATCATCAATCTAAGCCCTAAAATTCACTATATGCAAGTTGGGTTCCAAACCCTAAAATTCAAAATAGGGAATTTTATTGGGAGATTGGGCTTACCTTCGCTTATAAGCGTAGTCGTCCTCCCCAAAGGAGGATCCAAGCTCCAAGCTTCATGTAGCTCTATCTATTTGGTAGAAATCAGGCATTTCTTTCGGTGCCCACTGCTCAAACATCAAAACCCAAGCTAGAAGGGATGCTTGAGTGATTATGCATCTAAATCTCCATGTTTACTATCAAAATCACCAAGTTTTAGGCATGAATGAGGTTAGGGCAAGGCTAGGGCATGGAAGAGGGAAAACAGAATGGGTTTGGCCCTTAAAAAGTTAGATTTTTTAGGTGCTCCGATACACCACCAGAATGATTTTGCAACATCAAAAACTACTGTTGCGGTATCAACTTATTGACTGGCCAAAAATTATGCCTTGCTGAAGTGATATCGCGACATCAAAATCTAGCACTGGCGCATCTTGTCCTAATGCCATGGCATCCACCTTGTTGGATGCCCATGTTTTCCCTCTTCTAAAGTTGTGCCATGGCATGGATTTGTTGCCCTCTATTTTATGAATTTTTTCTCCACTTTAAACCTAAATTTCTCTTATATATTTAATCCTTCATTAATAATTTATTATAAACATAATAAATCCCATTAAAGTACATAATAATTCTTCATCATATATTAAAGATCATACCAATAAATCATCCCCACATCTATAATTTAACCCATCCCAACTTTTCTCATAAGTTCACTTAATTCATGTCAAATTTTAAATACAATTCATATGTTTATCTTTCAAATCCTTGTATATTATCCAAATACATATTTTGATAAAAATTTTCCTCATTTTCAACAACCTGGCTTTTACAATTTTCGCACGAAAATATAGCTTCCAAAGCATTATAGTGCATAAAATAGAAGTTCTGAGTTACTGCACATCATGGGTTTGTAACATATGCACCTAAAAATTAGCTTCCAAGAATAACTCAACTTTTGAATTTAAAAGCAATCTGCAACTTCTAAAATGTATGAGTGTTGCACTTCAAATCTTCTATTTAAAATTTTCATCATTCTAAAATAATCTAAAATCTTTCAAATTTATTTCTAAAAACTGCTGCTAAAAAATCCTTTTGAGACTTAGAAGTTTTCTTTCTTATTAATTTACTTATGAAATTTTGAATTTCAAAATTTTGCTGCCTCAGAAGTTCTAATGGAGCTTCTGAGATTAATACTCACTTGGTCAAAAGTTCTATCACAGTTCTGAGAACTTCTATCGACTTCTGATGGCCTCAAAAACATTTCATGTCACCCTTCTGAGAATGCCAAAAGCTACTCAGAACCTTTTCTATATTCAACATCTCTTAAAAATCTTTCTTGCACTTCTAAGAGTCTGATAACTCATTTAGCACTTCATCTGCAAGCCTCATAACCTAGCTTAAAAACTCTTTTGGCATACTTCTGCAACCCTCAGAACCTATTCAGCACCTCTTCAAAAATATTTTTTGCACTTCTGAAAACTTCAGAGACTACCTTAGAATTATTTCTATCACACTTTTGAATATTTTTGCAAGCTCTAAAACCTTCTCAGCTGCACTTCTGAGGTTTTCAAAAATCATTCAAAATCTATTTAGTAACTCTTCAGAAATTTTTATTGTACTTCTAATGTGATTCAAAACCTATTCAGAATTAGTTCTTCATATCAGAACTTCTTCTGAAATTCTGACACACTACTAAAGTGTAGACTACAAAAATTCTAAGATCATCAATTTTAACCATGTAAATGATCTTCAGAAATTCTGAGTTTCAACAATGTCAACCACATCGGAAGTTCTGGCATACTTCTGATGACGGCTAACTCATCCAAAACTTCTTATGACTGCAAAATTTTCCAAAACTTCTAATGATTCTACAATTCAAAGATAGATATTTTACTTTTTTAGAATTTCTAACATTAATATTTAGTGCTCAGAAATTCACTTTACTTAGTCAAAAGTTCTAACATTAATACTTTGCTACTTCATCACTTTTGACATTATGTTTTCAGAGATTCTTACGTTATGTTTTCACTTCTACTAAGTACCCAATGGTACTTCAAATGCTGAAGTAACACCTAATTGAAATGCCACAATGCTCAAAAATTCATCAACCTATCTTCTTTCACTTTTATCTACAAATAAAAATAATAAATCAACATAAAATTTCCTTATCAAATAATAACCAATTTAGTGCAGATTTATTGGAAAATGCTTATAAACCACTAAATTTATATCAAAAGAGGGTCCAAAACATATGTGAATTTGGGCATTAAATATGGTATATTATGATCTCATCAAATTGCTAGCCATGAAATGTGCCACCATTGCTTCATTGTCCTCTCTTATGGAGCTTAAATCAAGATCTCAAGGAGCGTGAATTGAACTATCCAGCCTGGCAGGGTAATACCCAAAATCTACATAATCAAGTGAGTAAACAATATATGGAGATGCTTATCTAATATTGGGCTCCATACCTGTTAAAAGAAATAATAAGGTTGGGTTAGCAAATCTCATATTTCAATAATAAATGAATGAAATATGGATAAAAAAAGAGAATTGAACAACACAAAAGCTAAATAAGTCCCTCACTTTAGCTATATATATATATATATTAAAAAAATGGGACATTGGTATTAGTTCCTAACTAATGATTTCTCAAGAGGGATGCGAGTTGAGCCTTTAAAAATTTTGGTCAAGTTCAAAAGGTGGTACTAAACTAAAATAGGAAAGATCACACAGCACACTGAGACAATAGTTTTTATTGTAGTTCGACCCTTAACCTGGTACCTACTCAACTTCTCTGAGTTAGCCACTCTTCCTCAGCTCAGGTTTCACTATGTAATACTTGAGGTGTTGAAAATTGAGGAGTAAATTTTTCTTATTACTTATAATGATGAAATGAGGTGGTGAAAATTTTTTCAAGCTAATTCTAGTGTATATGAATGACTTATCAGTTACATGTGATTTTGTAAATTAAAAGTTAAGGCAAATGGGTGTATAATTTAATTTCTAATTAATCAAGGTAGATTTATTATGCATTATATGTTCATAATAAGTGCAAAAAACTATGGCAAAAAGGTATGAGAAGTGAAGAAACCAAGTGGAGAAGGTAAAAATATGTATTAATTTGCAAAGTTGTGATGAATTTGTTATGGAGATTTAATTACTATTGTTGAGGGGACAAATTATACATTTTAAAGTGTTAAGAAAAGGTGGGAAAATTATGAGGAAAAATGTAAGAAAACAAGTTGAAATTAAGGGAAAATGAGGGGTAATGAATTTTGGGCCCTGACGCTCACATTTGGCGCTGTGGCATAGTCTTGTGATGATAGAACATAGTGGCCAGTGGATTTTGGCACCGCGGCACAATTTTGCAATGAGGGAGTCAAGGTGGGCCAACCGAGACTGGCGCTGCCGCATGGGTGCGGTAGATTGTTGGAGCACCCACTTTTCTTTATTTTTTTAAGGGCTTTAGCCTTCTTACTTCCCCATTTGACTGCTCCTCGCCACCCTCTTGTTCCAACTTAGCTCCTAGACCCTTTGCCCTATGATATTGCCATTTTAACTAGAATCTATATGATTTAGGTGTGAAAAACACATTTAAACTCAAACCCATTCATTTGGATGGTGGAGAGAGGGGAAAAATCCATGTTGCTATGATTTATGGTAGATTCATGAAGATTTAGGGTCGAACGCTTGTGTTAAGGAGAAAGACATGTTCAAAATTAATGATAAGCCTCATTTTCCCCAATTAATTTTGTCATTTTGCTTTGTTAGGGTTTGATGTAAACTGTAAACAGTGATTAGAGGGGGATTTGAGTTGAAATTGTTGTGTGAATCATGGGGGAAATAGTTAATTAGTGGATAACTATTTTTTGTAATAAGTTTGGCATGGAAAATTTATGGGAATTGCTATCCAAGAATTGGAACAGTAATAGCCATGTTTTAAATTGGGAATTTTGGGACTTATGATGTGGTATAATGAATTGTTCAAGTTTAATGTTTAATTAGATCATTTGTAAAGCTATTAGAAGGTTAATTATGTTAAACAATGAGTATATGTTGTTGGTAATGGAAATTTCTTGATGCATCTTAATGGGAAATCATAAACTTCACAACTATTACAAGTTATAATGCTCTAATAGAAAATAAACACTTTAAGATTCTAATGAAGTAGGATGAGGAATTGGTCTACATTGGAAATGTACGTATGAATTGTGTAATGTTAGAATTGTTATATCATTTTAGAAATAGATACTCTAAATTATGCCCAACAAATGTTTGATAAAATGTTCTTAGAAGGGATAAGATATGTTGTATGATCCAATGTAAGAAGGGATCATAATTGGGATAGCTTCATGAGTAAATCTGTACATGGTTA
>JAYJMB010005929.1:0-11495 GCA_036873735.1 Pouteria campechiana
TGGGGACGCCATCAGCACTATGTTCAATTTCAAGATGGACTTCTTGGCAACAACAAATTTTAGAGTATTTTCTTCCTGGATTTTTTAAAACCTGTTATTGTTGGAATTTTTCTACTAATTAATATTTTTATATTTGTAAAATAAATTTATTTTATAGGGTTTTAATTAAGCTTAAGAAAGCTACTTGATAGGCATTTTAATATCCTACATCAACACCTTGCTATCCATATTAATTCCACTTTAATATAAATCTATTTTGGTCCATTAATTTCTATATTAGTACCTTTATAAAGCCATGATTGACCACATATAATTATAGTTAATTACCTTGCCAAATTTCATTAAAACCAACCCCAACAGTTAGTGGACAGAAGGGTGTTTTCCATTGAATTTCATTTTCCAATATGCTGATTTTCATTTCCATTTCAATCAATTCATAGCTGAACTTATTTAGACATTAATTACTCATTATCATCCTTAATTATAGCCCCTAATCTAGCTAAAAAATTTTACAGCAAACCCTAATAATTAGGGTTAATCCATGGCATAATAATTCAACAAAAACTTTATATTTTCAACCCATAGTCATGCTTAGTAATCTGAATTAACCATTGTCATACTTGAAATTTTGAATTTTCCTAGTGTGTCCCACCTGTAGTAATAATTTTTCAATTTTTGCTAGCGGTCAATCCTTAATCCAAGAGGAAAATGGATGTTATTAGTTGCCCTTCCCACCAATTAAAGGTTGCTTCTATTTCTATTAATCAAAACCCACCAAAACATAGCATTTGGGAGAGAGGAGGAGGGGGTTTTACGTGAACAGGGGGTATGGGCAAGGCTTGCATGAGAGGGAGATGGGCGATGATGTGTTGCATTGCTTATTTATAAGCTAAAATATATAATAGTCTATAACCTATATATAACCATACACATGCACTATCTTTAACTTTTCAAACTAACATTAATACTTATTTTTAACATGAGTAGGCGGCCCATTGCGTAAATCATATACTCATATTAATTTTTCATCCATTAAACATATTATTTTCATAATTTTATCATTTATTTTTTAATTAATTTCTATTAAATTAATTTTTTTTGGAAATTATCAGCAACTTGGTATTTCATCTTTCTACATGCATTTTTAAATTTTTTTTACTTGTTAATCATTGATTAATGTGTGTCCTCCTCATTCTCACATTATTATGGATATTCCATCCATTTTCATAATTTTTTGTAATAAAATTTAATATTTTTCAATATATACACATTCAGCATTTCACCCATTTAAATTTATTTTTTCTCAATGAAATCACTTATTTAACACACTTTTATACATTCTCAACCTTATTCTCATGTTTATATTAATAATCTACTCAATTTCATAAATTTCTCATGACAAATTTCTCAAAATTTTAATTAAATTCAAATATACTCCATGCCGAACCGATAAAAATTAACATAAATTAAAATTTACATATCTGAAATTTTCAGGGCCTTACAAGTAATTACCAACTTTGAGAGTAATGTTATAACACAGTTGGAATAATTGGAATTTTAAAAATAGCAAAGTAATTTTGAGCCTAATTCATTGGACTTGAATTTGCTAAGGCTATGTTTGGTTTGAGGAAAATTATTGGTAAAAGTTTCCATTTAAAAACTAAAATGTAAAAGCCATTTTTTCTCTTTTTTTGTATTAATGTAATATTTAACTATCCATAACTAACTTACTTTTTTAATTATTACTTACACTTTTTTAAAAAAGGTTTATATATTTTATTTTTATTTACTTGATGAGTAACATCATCATCTACTTTTTTCCCTCTCTTTTTACTCAAACCAAACATATCCCATTGGAATAACTTTCTCAAGTTTATTGCGGACCGTCGATCATGTTCTTTTAGTCAAACAAGCCTTCCTTTTGTAAGGAGAAAAAGACGGTGGAAAACTTTTTCATTTTTTTCCATCTCTTTTATACATTTTTAATATAATTTCACATCTTAACTACTTAATAACTCTACTTTTTTATTATTATTTAATTTTTAACCATAATTTGTCATCTTTTTATAGAAAAAATTGTATATTTTGTCTTTATTCACTTCTTTTTTTATCATCATCCCTTATTATATCACGTTATTTTTTTTTATTCATTCGGTTTTCCATATTCTTTTTCCCTTTACCTCTTTTTCTTATTCCTAAATAGACCCAAAGTCTGAGTCTTTATCATCATCCTTTCTCTTGTTTGGCTGAAGCCCTTATGGTTCTTGGTCCTCACGTTGCTTGCAAATGGGGTTTGTGTTTCCAACCCGCACCTCCATCATTGATATACTCTTAAATGAAGCTTTCTCCAGACCGTTGGGTTGAACAATTTTCATGTCTATTTTCATGAGGATGATTTTCTTTAGTGTTTTACATTAGCTGTTCGGGTAATTGATCCTTCGATTGTAATTATAGTGTCTCGGGTCATTTAAAATATTGAGTTCCAATGGCAATCTGGGAGGAGAAAATTCAATGACTTTGGACTTTAATAAGTCCACGAGGATTAGATAGATGGGGAATGCTACTTACACATATTTGTAATCTTTTTCAATTTATAAATGGTCTCATCCACCGTATATCTCTCCTGTTAGGCTAACGTATAGCTGTGAATGCTTTTGAAAAAAGAGCGTAAATAAATAATTTTACCTAACCTAGCTCATAAATCTCGTGAAGTGCTGTCAAGGACATCAGGAACCGAACTAAGTGCTGTTAATGACATCAAGGATCTCGTTTAAGTGCTATCAATGATGTCAAGATTAATCAAGCTCAGTACATCAAGTTCTATCAATGACATCAAGTCCATTAATAAGCCTAGTATATAAACCTCCCCAAATCCTATGAATGACATCAAGGTGAATCAATATAGATATAGCTAAAAGCATAATTGACATAAATCCTCACCAAATGCCATTGATAACATCAAGGTCAGTCAAGCCTCCCATCAATGATGTTAAGGCCCATCAATGCAGATACAATCAAGTGTTGTCGCAAAAGCATCCTGCAAATGTGAAATGACCAACATACCCCCCATTCTGAAATGGTCCATGTTGCTGGTGCTTCCGGCATAACAGGTCCCTTAGGTAGGCTTCCTGTTTCAGGAAGGGATGGTTTGGTTTTAGGGGGCTTTAGGGCACGACTTTACCAAAGGCATTTGCAAGCCAAGTTAGTCTACAAATATCACATCTAGCGTGGGATCACAAAAAGGACAGCCGTGCATCATCATCACTGAGGCGTGGGCAGTTTAGAAAGGAAAAAATGAAATATGCACTGTAGCTTGGACGCCCAAAACGGCCCAAGAGGCCCATTGTGTAAACGCATACAGAAGCGAGTCGTTGACCCTCAGTGTGCGGAATACGCATGCACTTGCTCTCTTGCATCCACATGGACAACTATCGACGCCAATCCTCAGCCTATTTTCAACTGTGAAACAGTAACAGACCAAGATTAAGCACGCAGAGCTAACGCCGTAGCTAACCCAACGGATAATATCAACCAATGCCCATTGGCAGAGAGGAATTTTGTTCCACTCCCCTCTTTATTTCTTCCTCCACTTGCAATTTTTGTTTATGTGATCATCACCAATGGTGCTTATCATTGTTTGAATGTGACTGATGGAAAAACCCATCTCCCTACTCGTCATTGATGGCTTTCCAGCCGTGCGAGCTGAGAACAGAGGAGAGAGGCGAGAGTGAAGAACGAAATAGACATTTACTCTGCATGTGTATGTATTTATGTGCATCTAACTTGGATTTTTAGGATTTATACCGTATATCAATGAATTAAAATTATTTATTAAAATTTAGTTAAATATTAAGTTTATAAACCTTAGTTTTAGATTCTTAACATCTTTTTAACTTATCGTATCGAAAGATAATTTTTAATACAAGTGTATACTTTTACTTTTATTTTTAAGAATTTTAGTGATAATACATTAGATTTTTTAAAAAATATTAAATTTATTAAAATTTATTTAAAATTTTATTTATAATGGATTTAAATAAATTTAAATATTTAATATTATTTCAATATAATATAATGCATTTGGAATTTAATTGCATTATTAATAATTATTTTAGATGATTTTGAAATTATTTGTAAATATTTAGAATGCATTTGAAATGAAGTATAGGATAAAATCATACCCATATCTAAGATGGTATATAATTTTTACAAGGGTCATCCAAAAAATAATAAAATGATAGTTTATAAAATTTGTGTGTGTTCTTTAAATATAAAAATAATAAATAATTAAGAGTTATATTTTTTCAATTCGGATGAATTTAAAATAAATAATTTTATTTTTTAAATTATTAATAACATAATATATATTTCAAATGAGTCGTAATAAAATAAATAAATATAAATATAAATTTTATATTTTTTGAACATCTAAAAAATTATAAAAATGTCAAAGTCCATTTTTCTAAAATTTTTACAACAAATAAAAAAATATATATTATATATAATATTTTAGATTAGTCAAAAATATAAAAAGTAACAAAAAATGGTAACATGTATATTCTAGATCATATATAACATAAAAATATTTTAATTTTTAGTTTTGTTCTTATTTCATAATTTATACATTTTAACTTAAAATATTGAGTTATATTTTTTAAATTAATCACAACATAATATATATTTTTTAGATGAATCCTAATAAAATAAATATATATATATTTTAGATATTTACAATATACAAATTACTTAGAAATGTCGACATGTATAGTTTCTATAAAAGGTCTAGAACATAAATTTTTTAAAAAAATTAATAATATGGGTATTTTCTAGATAGGCAATAAAATAAATAATAATAATAATAATAAATAGTAAAATTAATTTCTTTTAGGTTGGACTTAATAAAATATTATTTTTCATTTCACTTTTATATCATAATTCATATATTTTACAATTAAACTATATTTTTAATTCATAGTTCCTTCATTAGATTTGTTTTCAAATTCAAAATATTGTATTGTAGATTTAGATATGATTTAAGAGATTTTTCATTTTTAAGAAATATTTTTATTATAATTTTATTTTTACTTTATAATTCTATACTTTAGAATTGGATTTTATATTTTAATTTAAATTTTATTATCATTCTATTTTTGAAAATTTAAATATTCAATATATTTAAAATTATATATTTTGCTTATTTTGATAATTTTTAGGTAATAAATAAAATATATTGTCTCATTTTAAATTTAAATTTTATAGTTTTATTATTTAATTTTTATTTAAATTTAAGGATTTAGATTTTTTATTTAAAATTTTGAAAATAAATTTCAAAGTCTAACTAACTAGCTTACTTAATCAAAGCACATTAAAACATATTAAACTTATCAATTTTTTTAATTATTGAACATACTCAAGTATCTCAAAAATATTTTCAAGTTCATCAATCTAATCAAGCTCTATTAAAGTCTGCATTGGGACGAAATCCAACCCATTTGAGTACATAAATGTTGGTTAATATGATAAATTTAAGACTCAAAAATTATTTATATATACTTATAAGATACCCTACGTATAATAAACACTGGATCATCAATTAACCTCAATCTACAAGTATTAGTAGCTTAACATAATTAAGTAATTTTTGACCCATCAAATATAGGAATGTCAAGTCCATCAAACTCAATCAATAACCTCATGTGAATTCCAGATGGCCCCATGCGGTCTTATACCAAGCCTGATCAACATTGTCAAGCCCCTTCAATTTCATTATAATGAAAATATAATTCTAATTTTTAGATTTAACAATCTCGTTCGATCAGCATATGTTTGGGCGTTAAAGTTGCGGATCACCTGATGCACCGCATGTGCTAGCAGCCATATTTCCACACCACTTCCTGTTTTCCAGCCTCACGAGTCTATTGGAAACAATGATTACCGACACTTGCACTTGGATATTCCAATAATATTTCCACACCACTTCCTGTTTTCAAGCCTCACGAGTCTATTGGAAAACATGATTCCCGACACTTGCACTTGGATAGTCGTGTGAGCTATAAGATTAGAGTTTTTCACCTTCAACACCAACTTTGCTTCCATATAAATATCCTTTGCAAAAGGAAAATTTATTTACGTGGGTTTCACCTTCAAGACCAATTCTACTTCCATAAATATCATTTGCGCAAAGAAAATTAATTTAATGTCTTAGTAAGCATATATTTTTAAGTAATATTTTTGTAAGTTTGTGGAAATTTTTTTATATTGAAAGCTATATCATAGAAAATTAGTGATGGACACCATTGGAATGTGCTAACAACCTTTTCAACACATGGAGCTCTTTTGATGAGATTAAAGAGCTTATTTTAATAGTATCAAAGATGTAACATATGAGAAAATTTAGAAATTGTACAAATTATAGATATTCATGATAAAAATACTATAAGATAAAAAAGAAAAAGAGAAAAATTAAATGATATTTTAAATGTAATTTGTCAAGTTTTGTTTGATGTTTTAGTCAATTTTTTTTAAATGTAACTGGCCTAGTCAAGTTTTGTTGGGTGTTTTGGGTTTTCTTTTTTAAATGTAACTGGCCTAGTCGAATTTTATTAGGTATTTTGGTAAAAAAAAAATTAAATGTTAAACAAGCTGAGTTTTGTTTAGTATTTTAATTAAAATTTTCTTAAAATGCAACTAGCTTGGTCGAGTTTGTTAGGTATTTTGGTAAAAAAAATTTAAATGCTAAACAAGCTGAGTTTTGTTTAGTATTTTGGTTAAATTTTTTTAAAAATTAATTAGCTTGGTCAAGTTTCATTAGGTGTTTTGCTAAAAAAAATTTTAACACTAAACAAGTTGAGTTTTGTTTAGTATTTTGGTTAAAAAATTTGAAAATATAATTAGTTTGGTCGAGTTTTGTTAGGTGCTTTAGTAGAAAACAAATTAAAACACTAAACAAGCTGAGTTTTGTTTAGTATTTTGGTTAAAAAAATTTAAAATACAATTAGCTTCATCGAGTTTTATTAGGTATTTTGGTAAAAAAAAATAAACACCAAACAAACCAAGTTTTGTTCAATATTTCAGTTAAAATTTTATTTTTTAAACACAACTGGCTAAGTTTCGTTTGATTTTTTGGTTTTAAACTTTTTTTAAGTGTAACTAACTAAGTTTTATTTGGTGCTGTGAATACTTTTTTTTTTTAAATCCAGCTGCTCTAGCAAGTTTTGTTCGATTTTTTGTTTCACTTTTTTTAAAATGTAGCTAGTTTGGCCTATTGCATTAAAAAAAAACTAACCACTAAATAAAACTCGACTAGTTCATGTTTAAAAAAAATTTAGCAAAATACTCAATAAAACTTGGTCAGGCCAATTGCATTTTAAAAAACTATTCACCAAAGCACTAAACAAAACTTACGTAGTTGTGTTTAACAAAAATTTAAAATTAAAACATTAAACAAAACAAGGCCAGTTACATTTTAAAAAAATAACCAAAATATTGAAAAAAACTTGTCTTATTCGGTGTTTTAAATCTATTTTTTTTACCAAAACACCTAATAAAACTCAGCCAAGCTCGTTGTATTTTTTTTAAAAAATATATATCCAAAATACCGAACAAGACTCATCTAGGTTATTTATGTTTTATCTAGTGTTTTGATTATTTCTTTTAAACACAACTAGCCTAGCTCAGGCTAAGTTTTGTTTGGTATTTTGGTTAATTATTTTTAACATGCAACTGATTTAACTGAGTTTTGTTAGATATTTTGATAGTTTTTTTTAAAAAAACAAACAAGTTGAATTTTGTTCAATGTTTTTTTTTCAAAATACAACTTGTAGAGTTTTATTTGGTATTTTGGTTTTAAATTTTTTTAAAACAATCCTAGTTTTTTTTAAACATTTTATTAATTTTAAAATTCAGATATCTCTAATTCTTATTTTATTAAAATGCAACTGGCTTGACTAAGTTTTATTAATTTTTTTAGACATAATAATTATTCCTATTTTAAACTATTAAGAGCATCTTAAAATTAATTTTTATATGCATTTTTTTGGTATTTTGATTTTTTTTAAAAACACAACTGGCTTGGCTAAGTTTTATTAGGTGTTTTGGTAAAAAAAATTTAAAACACCAAACAAGTTAAATTATGTTCAATGTTTAGGTTAATTTTTTTAAATTCAATTAGCCTTCTTTTGTTAACCTTTTGGTTTTAATTTTTTTTAAACGCAATAAGCTGATTTTTATTTAGTATTTTAGTTATTTTTTTAAATGCAAATGGTCTAACCAAGTTTTGTTTGGCATTTTAGTTATTTTTTTAAAATGCAATTGGCTTTATCGAGTTTTGTTAAGTGTTTATCGAATTTTTTAAAAAATACAAACAAGCTCAGTTTTGTTTAATATTTTCGTTATTTATTTTTAAAAATTGAGAATGCTTAGTTTTGTTTGATATTTTAGTTTATTTTTTTAAACGCAATTGGCTAAGTTTTATTTTGTATTTTAGTTAATTTTTTTTTATGCAACTTGGGGTGTAAATAGGGTCAGGTTGAACCCGAACGACCCAACCCGATTTGAGATCAGGTTAGGTTGAGTATTTCTGAAATTAAGGTACTCAAATCGGGTTGAACCCGACCCGTTTTGCCATATAGGGTTGGTTCGGGTTGGGCGTCAGGCAACCCGATTTGGCCCAACCGATTTGATATTAAAATAAATATATTTTTAAAAAAATGAGAAAGCCTCTCCCCTCCGCCCTTCCCTTCCCTTCCCTTCCCTTCCCTTCCAGCCCTGCCCTGCCCTGCCCTACTTTCATTTGCGCCGAATCGACTGCTCCAATCCCGACTCTCGCCGCCTGCCCTGCAACCACAAGCCATTGTCCCGATTCGAGGCTGCTCTCGTCGTTCGTCTCTGCCCATCGCTGTTCCGACGTTGTAAGCCATCTTCTTCGTTCTCGATCCGCCTCCCCTGAAACCCAGCCTCTGTTCTCGCCGTTCGTCCGGCCCTCCCTGGTTCCCTGCCATCGCTGTTCGGCCACTGCAATCCATCTTCGTTCTCGGCCCCTACAAATATGTGAAAACTGCCTTCATTCACGGACGTATTTTGGAATGCAGGAAAACTGTAGGATTATTGCTTAGACTCGGAAACGCTGCGTGGAAAACCGCCACTAGAATTTTAGCGTTGGAGTAAAACAGAGTAGCAAAAAATCAGCACTAGCCAACGACAATCAATAAAGAGCTTTTGTACTCCAACGAAGACTTTAATATCCTACTCCACATGATGACAAAAAGGCTTTCATATTTTTCTTCACATGATGATCTTCGCAGAGTATTCGAATTCAAAGCCATGGGCCAAAGTTTATCTTCACTAACGGTGTGATTGGGTCAATTCGTCAGTGAATTAATGGGTTCACCCGTTGTTTTGAACAGGTTTAAGCTATAATACTAGCATATTATACAATTATAATATAATAGATTTATCGATTTAAAAATTTTATATATTATTTATATAATCATTTATCTTTACATATTCTCTATTATTCAATCATTTACCCCTGTCATTTAAATTATTCATCTACTTTTTTAGATATACACTGAATTGCATTTTCATACCATGCTCCCTTCATTATGCTATGAACCCAAATCCCTGCTAGCTTTTTTGGCTCTGCAAGACCATCACCATCAATACTCTCACACTCGACTGTTAAAACTCTAAATTTGCTGAGTTACTGTAAAAAGGGCAAGACTTATTATTACATCAAGAACTCAAATTGATGTGGGGGTTATCTATCTCAATGGACATTGATAAAAATCGTCACCCAAAGTTGTTTTGGACATTTTGGAAAATATGGATTTCCTTATTAGAGCATTAGTTCCTAAGTTGTGGTCATTATGCTCTGCTAGCGTGTGTTAAGTCGCTGCAAATCTAAGCAAGCCTAGCTTTGTTAGTATGGACATTTGGCACAAGTCAAAAGGGGCAGTTACTCGAATCCCAAAGAAAATCAACGGTTATCCACATCTTTTTTTATAATTTTTATTTAAATCTCTATATTTTAATTATTACCTAAATTCTGCCACATTACTTCCATATTTCTCCACTTTTATACAAGAAAGGAAGGCTGTTAAATCAAAAGTGTATGCCCATGTCTTTTAAATTTAATTACCTCCTATTTTTAATGACATCCATGTGGATATTTTTTGGCTTTTTTCTTTCAGTTGTTGTCTTCTATTACTATCTAAACACACCTTAAAATGTGAAAGAATTCCACATTGCATGAATAGCACATGATTTGAAACAAAAAAAAGAAATGCCACTATGTACATGTAAAGCAACTTTTTCATACTTCTTTCTATTTCCCACTTTAGTAGGATACACATGTCTAATATAATCTTTATTCTTTAATGTATGTAACAACTCAAAGTTAACTCAAAACCGACTCGATTTTATTAAGGTTAGTTTAGGGTTTGGTTGGGATTTTACAAATAGGGTTAGGGTTAGGGTTGAGTTGGAGTTTTACAAATAGAGTTAGTGTTGAGTTTACCATAAGCCTAATCAACTCAACCCAATTTATATCATAGATGCAACTAGCCTGGCTGATTTTTATTTGTTATTTCAGTTAAATTAAAAAAAAAGTGCAACTAACTTGGCCAAGTTTTGTTAAATATTCTTATAATTTTTTTTTAAAAATACTGAATAAGCTAAGTTATTTTTAGTATTTTATTTTTTATTTTTTTTAAAAAATACAACTAACTTGGTCGAGTTTTGTTAAGTACTTTAGAATTTTTTTTAAAACATCGAACAAGCCGTATTTTGTTTAGTATTTTGGTTAACCAAAACACAAAATAAAACTTTGACCAATTACATTTAAAATATCATTTAAATTTTTTTATTTTTTTATTTTTATCTTATAATGCTTTTATTATGAATATCTATAATTTGCATAATTTCTAAATGTTCTTATGTGCTGCATTTTTAATACTATTAAAATAAGCTCTTTAATCTCGTTAAAAGAGCTACACATGTTGAAAAGGTTGTTAGCACATTGCAAGGGTGTTCACTAATTTTTTATGATATTACTTTGAACATAAAAAATATTCCACAAACTAATAAAAATATTAATTGAAAATATATGCTTATCAAAATATTAAATTAATTTTTCTTGCTCGAATGATATTTATAGACGCAAAATTGGTGTTGAAGGTCAAAACCTAAGTAAATAAATAAATTTTGTTTATTGAAACCGACGTAAATAAATTTTGCTTTTGCAAAAGGATATTTATATAGAAGCAGGGAGTTTTACCCTTTTGCAAAGGATATTTAT
The DNA here is from genome assembly GCA_036873735.1 of Pouteria campechiana. Taxonomy (NCBI): domain Eukaryota; kingdom Viridiplantae; phylum Streptophyta; class Magnoliopsida; order Ericales; family Sapotaceae; genus Pouteria; species Pouteria campechiana. Next base: position 11,297 of record JAYJMB010005929.1, read on the forward strand.
ATAGAAGCAGGGTGTTGGTGTTGAAGGTGAAAAACTCGTATCTTATATCTCACGACAATATCCAAGTCCAAGCATCACGAATCATGTTTTCCAATAAGTCGTGAGGCTTAAAATCAGGAAGTGTTGTTGTCGAAATATGATTGGTGGTACTGATAAATCACTGGTGCGGTGCATCAGGTGATCCGTACTCATATATATA
>JAYJMB010005930.1:0-11495 GCA_036873735.1 Pouteria campechiana
GATAATCTTTAGGCTGCCACTCAGTATTCATCATTTACACTTTAATTCTTATACCAAAATTCAAGGGCTTACAGGGATGAACGGTGACAACAACCTATGATGAACGACGTTTGTTGGAGAAGATGGGTTGCAGCCAGGGAGCTAATGATGAATGACGATAACTAGGTTAGAGAGGGAGTAGTTGGGAATAGGGCAGGGATGAAAAGAAGGCTTGTTGCCTATATATATATTTATATAAATAAATAATCGGGTCAAGTCAATTCTGGTTGCCTAACCCCTCAATTCGCGTAAACCCAATTTCACAAAAATCCAACCCAAACCAATTTCAAATTGGGTTAGGCCAGTCAAGTTCGGGTTAAACCCGACTCTATTTACACCCCTATCCTCAAGATACAAAATACCACATCTTCTATTCTTGAACCAATTGACAATTAAAAGGAAGTCAAGTTCCACTTCAATTCTTTGAATTCTTATCTCACTACAATGTCTCAATCCATAGAGAAGAGCTAAAAATTCTGCCACATTTAGCAAATGCTAATATTAAATTCCCTCTATCATCTCTAACAAAACCACCCACCCCCATGTAGCCAGGATTACCCAAATAGCTTCCATCTATGTTTAACTTACACCAACCCCTCATAGGCTTTTTCTAATGAATAAAATGCATCTGCTTCCTTCTTAACTTCTTCATTGGATTTGAAAAGGTTGAAAAAACATTTTCATCACTACTATTAGCCTTTTTCTCTACTCTTAATTGTGCACCCACCCATTAAATAGCAGCTTTGATGGACAACCATAGGGAATCAACAGAGCTTTTCTTACCTTCTATATGTGCCTTATATCTCCATATCCATAGGGACTAAGTAATAATAATAGGGATAAGACCAAGCAACGTACCTTTATGAGAAGAATGATTAGCACATTGAAATCATAATTCCATCTTCTCTTTCCACGGCTTATAAGGATTAAAAGGCATGCCAGTTTGCAAAGACATTTAGCACCATATTTTTTTAGCAATAGTTCCTATGGTGAGCACATGGTCTTGGTTCTCTATACTCCCTCCTGTACAACATTCACACCTTGAGGCCAAAGAAATGTCATTCACTCTTATATGAACATTTACACTAAGACAATGATTCATGGATTTCCAATATAAAATTGAATATTATTCTAAAAGATCAGAATCCCACAACCAATCAGACCAAATTGTTTGCAAGCCTCCAATCCTGATACACTGTTATGCTGATTTTGAAGAGAAGTCCCCACTAATATTTGGTTTCCATAGGAGAACATCATCTCCATTTTTTTTGTTACCTAGACATTCCAAAATTTCCTCCATTTTATTATCTTCTAACAACTCTCTCAACAAATTTACATCCCAACTATCTTGAAGCTTGCACTTCTTGACCAGCAAATTAGGATGATTAGTAATTGACAAGTCATTAATGATAGGTCCCGATTCCAACCAACTATCCCTCCAAAAAGAAACTCTCCCCCTCCTGAACTCTCCAAGAAGAATTTAATAACAAATTTAGTCCATAAAAATCTTTTGGTTAACAAATTCTAGGCAAACTTCATAAACAAAGAGGACTGCACCTCATGTTTGCCTCAAACCCACTCCTCCTTTAGAAATTGGTTTGCAAATTCGATGCCATGCAATTCATTTATGTTTCGACTTTCCATTAAAAGAACCCCAAAAGAAGTTACTCATTAGTTGGCTGAGAGAGCTTATAACTACCTTAGGAGCTTTCACTACTGGTAATAAATAAACAAGAATACTACTCACAACATGCTGCAGCAAGAGTAGTCTAACACCTGAGGATAAGAAACGGGTTTGCCATCCTTCCAGTTTTTCCCAAATACGATCCAACAATCCATAAAAAAAGCCACTTTTAACCTCCCAGAGATCAATGAAGCCCCCAGATATTTAATAGGAAAAGCGCCTTCAGAAAAGGAAGTCAATTGTAATAATCTTCTCATTCTTGCAGCAGATATATATTTGGAAAAAATATGGGAAGATTTTTCTTTGTTCACTACCTGACAAAACTATTCCTCATACAAACTGAATATCTCATTAATCCTCTTCAAAGAAGACCTGCCACCATTAGCAAAAATAAGGACCTCATCAGCATATAACATATGAGAAATAAGAGGGGCACCTCTCGGATGAGGAAAAGGAACTATCCTCCCATTTCTAAAATTTTTCTTTAAAAGCCAAGTCAACATCTCATCAACTAGAATAAATAAATACGGGGATAAGTTGTCCCTTTGGTGTAAAACATGCCCACTTGGGATAAAGCCTTTCATTGTGCCATTCATTACTATGGAGAACCATGAGCTAGAGATACAAAGTTGAATCATCTCACAAAACTATGGCGCAAAACCAAAGGAATGCATCACATGAACAAAGAAATCCCAATTGACGTTATCGTAGGCCTTAGCCATATCAACTTTTATGAAAACATTTCCGTCTCAAACACAAAGCAGAAGCTGATAGGTTTGAATTTCTCAAAACCAAAATGTTATTTCACTTTCAAAATCAAGACAATATAAGAAGCCATATAAAACCGAGGGAAAGATGATATCTGAAAGAACTCTCTAACTGCAGCCACCACATCAACTTCTACAATATCCCAACGAAATTGGTAAAAAACTGACCCAAAACTATCAAGTCTTAGACTACTATTAATTAGAATAGAGAACATAACCTCTTTCACCTCTTGGATTGAATGGAGCTTGACAAGCTCATTATTTTCCTGCTTACTAATATTTTCATCAATAAATAATGAGAGGTCTGGAAGAGAACTGCGAGCTTTCACATGAAGAAACTCCATGAAGTAATCCACTACACTAGCATGCATTACTTTAGGACTATCGAGAATAGAACCATCACTAAGACACATCCTAATCAGCATAGGTTTAGAAACATTAGCAAAGGTTTGAAAAACTTAGCTGATGCCTTGCCTTTTTTCATCCAATTCAGTTTCACCTGTTGAGACAAATGGGTCTCTTCCCTTTGTAACCACATAGATAATTCTTCCTTAGCTATCATCAAATCTAAATCAAGATCTTCAGAAAATCCCTATTGTAACTTTGTTTCAATCTCCTCAATAGTCCTCTCTTACTTCAAAATATTTGCCTTTATGCAACCAAGAACATTCAAATTCCACTCTTTAAGCACTACCTTCAACCTTTTTTAATTTGTTGGCCAGTCCATAGAGACCCGACATCTCCAAGGTGTGCTGCCAACTATCTTCAACAACCTTCTTAAAACCCTCATGAGAACCCACATTTGCTGAAACTTGAAGAAAGATGGACCATACTTATCCATTCTTGAATCAAGTAAGAACCTAAGAACCTCATAGGCGTATGATCAGAAGAATTTCATGGCAAAAACTTAATACAGGCATTCGATAATAAATCTACAGCTAAGGAATTCATCAAGCAACAATCTAACTTTGACCAACTTCTAGCTAAACTGCTTTGTCCATTACATCAGCTAAAGGTACTCCCAACAGATTGCATTTCACATAAACCACAAGAATCAATAAAACCATTGAATTCCTCCATTGCCAACCTTAATTTAGACCCTCCACCACATCTCTGATCATCCCTCTAGATAACATTAAAATCCCCAAGACAAAGCCAAGGTATATCCTGAGGCATATCCAACTACAAAAAACTCAATAACTCTCTTCTCTCAACATAGCTACATTTCACATAAACAACTGATACATAAACTCATTTGCCTTCAACAGCTACAATAATTGTAATATGTTGGGTACTAAAATTAAGAACTAAAATCTGAACATTAGTACCCTATAGCAACCAGATCTTACGCCCTACTCTTTGATTAGAAAAATGACCTTCAAAATGTAACTTATTTTTCAACAACTCCATTTTAGTTTCTTCAACAAAAGGTTTAGCAATCATAATAAAATTCAATTTCAATCGTTTTACCAATTTACATAATATTCCCAGTGATGAACGCAACTAATGGATATTCTAGTAGAGTGGACAAAACATCATAAACTCAATCTAATGGGCATGCAAGGAGCCCAAGTGGACCTTCTAGTCTCCCTCTTCACAACAGCTCTCTTCACTAGAGAATCACAATCCGAGACACATGACTTTCTTTTACTCAGATGTTCATGATGGGGACATTCAAGATTCAATATAACATTATCCTGTAAAATAGGTTCCTTCAATCCATTTTCAACTTGGTCTTCCATTAAGAGCCCAACAGTACCTTCCTCATTGACAACCACCATCGGGAATTCAACATTCAACCTTGTTTCCATCTTCAAATCCTGAATTGTCACATTTGCATGTACATCTGTTAATTTAATTATAGGATCATGAGAAAATGGCATTGGAACTTTATGAGGACTTTAAATTCTATGTGCATCAAAAGCCAAAGCTATTTCAACACCCGGATCCTTCCTTATATGCTCGGGACATGGTTCCTGCTAAGAGATACGATTAGTATTTTCAATCATCTAAATTGGCACAGTCAGAACACCTAGCCCAATTTCACCCTCCTCAATATCAACTATCCCCATGACATCATCAACTAGGAACACATTCATTTTACGTTGATTGCCTCCTTAGAAATGACCTAATTCATCTTTCTAAAACCACTAGCATCCTCCTAATTTTTTGGCATCCAGACCTTTAAAAGCTTACTACCATCCATTTTCCTCTAATCGGCATCCTTGTTTTCAACTTCTTTTTGATGATAATTCCATAAATTATGCCCCTGCATATTATAATTGCAAAAAAAGTGAGGAGATTCTCGTACTCTACTGGCATAAAAATACTTGACTCCTTGTGACTTAGCGCTGCATCCATTTCTAAGTAGACCCTAGCTCCATCAATTCTTTGTTGGTCCCATTCATTCCGTGGCAAAATTGGATTCCAAAAGGTGTGGGGAAAATAAACTGATTGTGCAAGTGCAAAAAATAAATACAGTGGAAGCATACAAACACATAATAATAAAGACACAAGGATTATAGTGGTTTGGGCCCTTTCTTAGCACTTATTCAACTCTCTAAGGTTTTCACAACCTTGGGTTCCACTATAACCCATGGAATCATAGTCTCCATTGGTTTTACGAGCTAACCAAGAACTCAACACTGGTTTTATGAGCTCACCAGAAACTCTATAACTGTTGGTTTTCACTGAGCTTACCAACAACTCATACAATCTGGTTTCTCAGGAGCTAACCAGCAACTCAATATTTTCAGGTATACATGTATAATAAAATGTCTTTAACTAGGCCTGGATGTACATATATTTTAAGGTCAAGTAATGAAGATAAAACATTAAGCTCACAGTGCTTTAAGATCTCCCTTGATGATTGAGTGATGAATCTTTGAAACTCTTTGTTCGTTGTAGCCTATTAGAGAGGATGCATATTTTCAGACTTTGAGTTCTTGTATTTGTTTCATGTTTAATCTTCTCAAAAGCCTTTATTTCTTTCTTTGGAACTCCCATTTATAAGTTCCATTTCAAACTAGCTATTGCTTCCCTAACTTTCTGACCATTGAAAAATGCTTATCTGTAAACCATATGGCGCTATCTCGTTGTGTCGCTTTGGAGCCTCTGAAGTCACTTTCAGAGCCTCCCAAGGTCAGAGTTCGTCCATCGGCGCTCATGCTTCATCAACTCCGAAGTGTATTTCGTGCCTCCAAAGCTACATATGATTATTTGAAGTGCGTGTTTTATGCCTCCAAAGCACTTTGTTCATCTCTGGATCATCCAAAGTCATAACTTTGGATGCTCCTGCCCCAACGGCTCTTTCGCACCTCTGAAGCTTCTCTGTTTCTTATCTCCGAAACTCCCTTCTTCTTCAACTTTGAAGCTTTCTCTTCTTGTGGCCTCCGAAGTAACGGCGTCACCTCCAAAGTCCTCTTCATTGCCTCCAAAGCTTCCTTCTCTTCTTCTCCGAAGCTTCCTTTCTTCGTTAACTTTGAACCTTTGAAGTTACTTTTCGTTTACTTCTTTCTTCATTGATAGCGTTAACTCTGAAGTTTTTTTCTTTCCTCTGAAGCTCCTCTATCAACTCCGAAATTCCTCTACTTAGCTACAAACTTCCTCTACTTAGATCTGAAGCTTCTGTTCTTTGGCTCTTTCACTTCTCCTTCAACTTTAAAACTTCTTTTTAACTCCAAAGCTTCTTCTACTTAGCTCCAAAGCTGCCTCTGAAATTGAAAATCTTGGCAATAAAATTATTAACTTAAACTAAGTTATTAACAGGTTTTGTTAATCATCAAAACTAGAGTCTTTGACTCCACATTCTTGTGGCACTCCTGGTTGCATTACCCTGACACAACAAACGACCAATAGGAGTTGTGATATTTCTTAAGAAAGACTGTTGGTAGTAATTCTAGGCCAAACCCTTGAGAAAAGCCCAGACAAGTACCAGTTAAGGCTCTTTATCTTCACCAAAATCTGGATGCCAATGAAAAGATCTATAATATATACCTTTAATATCAGAAACCTCCCTAAAAAATGCCTTCACAAAATCTTGTTTATTCGAGAATCGCATAAAAACATCCCAAGGTTTTCTCATAGTAGAGACCATAGAGTGGGAAACCAGCTCCCAGGGACTTCGAATCGATGCACGAATCATGTCCAGAGAAGGATGATGCCTTAGAAATTTAAGCACCATGGAGAAATGAAAAGGGGTGGTAGATTTTTCAATTTCTTCTTTGGAGAAAATCACGCAAAGGTTGAGGGGTCTGCGAAACTAGACCCGCAAATGATCTTAGATGACCTGTCGGAGTCGAAGAGCCCTCTACAATAGTCATCATCTCCACTTTTTTTTAAGCTCTAAAGTTAGACTCTGTGGGGCATTAACAATCGCCAAATAATATCATCCTTGGCAAAGTGATGGTATAAGACATCAACCTAATGGAAAACTTGAGTTATTGGACATGCAAAAGGATAACAATGCTGTAAAATAACTTTTGTGGGAAGATGCTTTTAAAGTCAATAAAAATATTAAATAAAATACATTCTCACTTTTATACTAAACATCGTCACTTTACTTAAAATATTTAAAAATACTTTAAAATTAGAGGTTTTTATGGTTCACGCCATTTAAAAATATATAAAATTATGTATAAATTATAAAATTACTTATATCTATTTATGTATATACTCAAATATCATAAATTTTATAAAATCATTAATTAACATGAGATGAAGGCTTTTAAATGTATAGATGCATATTTATATCTTGTAGGTCTTGTGAAAAATAAAATAATTTTAATGGATAAAATTAAGTATTTTGAAGGTTTAAGTAGATTAGAATTAGTTAGACAATTTTAACAACTTTATATTAACTAAAAAATAAGATAAATTTATTACTAAAAAATAAGATAAATTATGTGGTTAACTCATGCTTTCAAATGATATAATTATTTTTATCTTTGTTAAACAAATAGTGTTAAATAAGGTTATCGAATTAGATTTCATAAATTTATCTTCTTAAGTATCAAACACTTTCACGTAATCATTACCTTTAATCAAATCATCGAATGTGCTGGCTTTTATATTTTAGCATCCAATGCATGTGGGCAATAGTTCCGCTGATAATTACACTTTAAAGGATGGTAGGAATTAGCTTCTAGTTCAAACTTCAAACTAACTAGAAATGCTTAGACATGAAATAGCAAATTTATAGCCTCAAGCTGCTAATTAAGCCACTTCAAACCCGGTCTCGACTGTCGACACTCACAATGATAGGACTACTGGCACGATGCTTACCATCTGTCCATATCAATCTCCCAAAAGCATATTGCCCAGTCCCGCTGCCTTCTTGCGCCTGCAGGGTAACCTTAAATGTCTTCTCTTCATTAATCTTCTCAAATTCCAAGCTCACGGGCTAGACTGATAGATCAATTTTGGGCAGTGCCAACATCTGGGCAGTATAAGTGCTTGATGAATTGCCCACATTCTTCACAGTCCGGCTTATTGTGGCTTGGCCGTGGAGATTGGGAATGGCTACGGAAGGATAGTTGAAGTCTAATAGATTGGAATCAGGATCACATCTCTGAGTTCATTGGGTAATGACTACGATTTGGGTTTTGGTGTATCTGATATTACATAAGAAATTGAGGTAGTCTTTGGTGGTTTGCTCAGGCACTAGCTAGGGGTCTGTGGCAATGCAGCTGGGTTTGGGTTCACATGCCCAGTACCATAGTTGAAAGGGGTGGCACCGAGTAGAGAGTAGTCTCTGACATGCATTCCCAAGTTGTCTGTCGTTTGGGCGGTTGTCATGATGGCTGATTTGATTGCAACAGGGCTCCATTGGGCGTGTAGCTTCTTGAGAAGACCGACAATGCCAGACACAATGTGGGCATGCCATGGATGTTCCGGACAAGATGTTGAACTTCACTCTGCGTTCATCAGAAGGAAGCTTGCTGGGAAAAATGTTTACAGGATAGTTGGCAAGGACATTTACCCCCAGTGCTGTGATATCTGGCTGCAAAGTACATGGATTTAGAGAAATCCATCAATGAATAAATTTTGTATTTTTGTGGGTGCAAATGAAAATAAATAAAAAGAAAATCGTACAGAGAATAAAAGTAAATTAGATGATCATGATGGTGAATATACTAAAAATGCGGGATTATTAGGTAAGCTATATACTAGATGGGGGAATCCATTTTTTTCTTTTCTTAAATTTCTTTTCCTTTCCCAACAAACCAATTAGGCCCTGAATATAGAGTTGTCTGTAGGTAAATTGTGACGATCCACCTAGGATGGCAATGCCACGCTGGCAGTATGGCGGGTTTTCCTAAGATTTACCACACTTAAATGAATAAATGCACCATGATAAGGCACAAATAGATAAATAGTAAAAAATGAATTAAAATATAAAATTCTTAATTCAATTTATTACATTTCAACCACGATAAATCTTTAAAGAAAGTCTAAATAAAATAATAAGTCTCATTAACATCAATGATAAAAATGATTTAAGTAGAATTTCTCTTTAGTAATCTTTCATTTCAACCTTACTTCTCTTTGGATGGACCATCTATAAGAGGAAATAAAAAGGGTGAGTATAAAACTCAGTAAGCAGAAATTAATTTTAGTATGTGTGCTAACCAAAAATCTACACAAGTACTACATCTGGTATTCTTCTTATTATTTTAATCTCTTAACCCAATTTTTTTATCATCTATTGGGTGTATAACTCTAGAAATTATCTGACGAGTTTGATGGACCATCACATTATATCTAGGAAAGGAAAATCTTAACCCTTGGTTGTTGTCCAATCAAACTTTAAGATCTAGCCATAATTTATAAAATTTGACCCATTCAATGTGTCCAGAAGGTCCAAAAACCCTAAAAATGACTATTTGATTGTCCAAAATGGAGATCGAGAGGTCCGAAAATGAAAGGACAAAAATTCTGAAAAGTGTATCTTGATTAATCATCATCTGACTCGTGAACCAGGTCAATCTCTCTTGATTAATCATCATCTAACCTATAAATCACAAAGATTACATAGGAATGAATATCTCATGACAATTATAGTGGACCAATCTAATCATCTAAGGATGAAATCTAAGCCCTTCTGTCTACACAAAATCTCATGATCTGGTCATGTTTTGGAAAATCTAATCCGTTCATCAATCCAGAATGTTCAAAAACGTGAAAAATGACTATACGATCGTTAAAATCTGACATCTATGGACCCCAAAACATCACATTTAATTCTGGCTGTCCATTCAAAATTTAGGGTTAGGGTTTCCCCCTCTTCTTCCCCACGCGCATCCAGCAACCATGGCTGTTGGACCTCATCGCCGCTTGCTGCTCTTGCCGTGCGTCGCCGCTAGCCACCCCGCCGTCGCCATCTGCCGACGACACGTGTCGCCACCTGCCGTTGTCGCGCCATCTACTGTCGGTTTTGCTGATGACGTGCATCGGCTGACTAGATTTGGGCACGCCGGATGTGCATTTTTTGGCCGGATCTGACCGGATGGCCAAGGCCGGACGACCTGACCGTTCTTTCTTCTGCTTTAGCCCTCTGATTTGGGTGAAATCTGATCAAGAACCTGATCTCTGTCTCTGGCCGTTCATCGACCGTGACCCACATCCGTTGCCTTTATGATGATTTCTCCTCTGATCGGCAGCAGATCCTTGGCGTTGGACTCTGGATCTCTGATTCAGAAGGATCGGATTGTTCTAATGGTTGGGAAGATCAGGTTTCCCGTCTTCTTCCCCAATCCGCAGTAGCCATTGCCACCGGAGAAGGAGAAGATGGGAAGAACCCATATATCGTCTGCCCTTCTTACCACCCTCGTCGCCGTTGCTAGCCCTCGCCGTCGCTGCTGTTAGAGCCGATTCGCCGTCTGCGCTCATTGCCGTCAACGCCGACCGTCTACTGTTCCCTGTCGCCAGCGCCAGACGCCGTCCGCTAACACCATCTAGCTGGCTAGCAGGTTGGGTCATGTCAGTGGGCCATGTAACAAAAAATCTGAAATCTCTCCTAACATGATGTAAATATGAGATTAGTGAATATAATGCATATAAATCATGCATTCTAATCTCCATAAGTCTAGCATAATAATTTATACAAAAAAAATCTAATTAACATGCTTTCTTGAATAAATCTATGCATTGATAAAATAAACCAAATGCACGTATAAATCTAATACATCAAAATAGTGATCTTAATGATGCATTAAAAATTTTTTTTTGCATTAATTTCTTTAAATCTAATTAATGCAAAATAAATATTTCTACTTACAAATTTTTAGAAAAACCGCAACTCTTGATCGAAAATCTCCCTTTTCTACCTTCTCTTTCTTTTTCCTTAGCAAATCCTCTCTTTTGGGAAACCCCTCATGACTATTTAAAGAGGATTTTCTCTTGTTACGTAATTCGATTAGGACTCTATCTATGTAACAAATTTTTAACTAGTTAATAAGGGAGGATGTGGATAAAGCTTATCTTCTTGTGGGTCCCACTTTTTCAAAGGTGAGAATAAAATCGTAAAATTATAAAATTTTACGCTACTCTGATTTCGAACCTTTGATTTCTTCTCTCTTTGACTATATCTCCAACCATCTGAGCTACACGGGTTGCTGAAATTTAAATAACAAATAAATTTTTTAAATCTCAAAATTTATGGTCAACCACGTAAAAGACAAAATCTTGCATTAAATTTAATATGGGTTATTACATAAAAAATAACTAAACACACTGGAATTCTAACGGAGCTTCAATGAAACAGCACTCTCCCTCAATTCTAATCACAATCTACATTTATTAAAACAAGAATAACAAGATTTTAGTGTACTAACCTAGAGGATTTCGTATGTGATAGAATTAGATCCACGTGATGAGAGAGAAGCCATCCTTGGCGCCGGCCTCACTCCAGCCCTGGTCGATGGCCTCTATGTAAGCCTTTGGGTACACAACCTCAGAGCAATACCCCAAAATGGCGTCCCTGCCTTTCCAACCCACATCCACCC
>JAYJMB010005931.1:0-11494 GCA_036873735.1 Pouteria campechiana
TGCAAAAGATGAAGTATTAGGTGCAAAAGATGAAGTATTAGGAGAATAAAATATGGCATTTTGCATTCTCATCACTTTCGTTCTTCTAAATCAAATTTTTTGAGTAATTCTTTAGTATATTTTGCTTGATGTATAAAGATTCTTTCCTTCATCCGCTTTACTTGAAGTCCCAGAAAGAAGTTCATCTCACCCATTAAATTCATCTCAAATTCTCCTTGCATGACTTTTGAGAAATCTTGATATAATTTATCATTAGTAGCACCAAATATAATATCAACTACATAGATTTAAACAATTAATATATCATTTTTGTCATGCTTAATGACAAGTGTGGTATCAAGCATCCACACATCATTACATTTGAATTGGTCCAATTCTTCTTGCATAGCTATAATCCGGTTTTCATCTTCTAAAGCACAATCTATGCAAGTTGGCTATAATTGATAAATAAAGAAAAATTACCTCATATTTGATATATGAAGATCTAGTTCTCACTTTATCATAAATATCACCAATTATTTAGTTTTCAGGACGATCATGCATGAATCTCAAATCTTTATGAAAGGAATTGTTACCTTCAGTATTTACCTCATTGATGGATGATTCATTATCTATTTTTTCTTCATACATTTGTGTCTTTGATTGTGAATAATCTTTTTCTTTATCTTGTATCTTTATTTTCTCCACAGATGTTCTGAGTTCTACTATCTCATCACCAAAATCGCTTATCTTTCTAGAGGGGTTTATACTTTCATCAAATTTTACATGAATGGATTCCTCTATAGTTTTATTCTTCAGATTGTAGACTTTAAATGCCTTACTAATAATGGAATAATCAAGGAAAATTCCTTCATCAGTTTTGCAGTCAAATTTGTCGCGGTTTTCCTTCCCATTGTTAAGAATGAAACATTTGCAACCAAAAGTATGGAAATGAGAGATATTTGACTTTCTACCACAGTATAATTCAAATTAAGTTTTGTGGAGCATAGATCTAGCAAAAATTCTGTTAATAATGTAGCATGCAGTATTCATTGCTTTAGCCTAAAAATATTGATGTAAGTTATATTCACTCAACATTGTCCTTGCCATCTCTTGTAAGTATCTGTTTTTCCTTTCAGCTACTCCATTTTGTTGAGATGTTCTTGGTACAGAGAATGTGTGCAAAATTTCATTGCTTTCACAAAAAGCAGTGAATTTCTAATTTTTAAATTCTCCATCATAATCACTTCTTATGGCTACTATATGATAATATTTCTCATTTTATATGCATTTGCTAAATGTCTCAAAGAGTGAATAAGTCTCATCTTTGGAAGCAAAAAACATTATCCAGGTGAATCTAGAATAGTCATCTGCAATGACATATGCATAATGTTTCTCTCCAAGACTTCTAGTTCTTATTGGTCCAACAAGATCCATCTGTAGTAATTGAAGTGATTTAGTTATGTGTACTTCTTTGTTAGATTTGAATGATTCTGTAACTTGCTTTCCTTTTAAGTAAGCATCATACAACTCATTTTAGTCAAATTTTAGTTTAAGTAAGCCAACAACAAGATTTTTATTACATAGTTTTTCAATCGTGAACTTGTTGGCATGTCCTAGTCTTGTATGCAACAATAAGGAATCTTCAATATTCACAATAAGACATTTGACTTGGATATCACTTAAATCTACTAAATACGCATTTTCACATCTTTTACCAAGTATTACAATAGAATTTAAACTACCTATTATGGAACATATATGTGATTCAAACATAATCTTGTAACCATTATTACAAAATTGACTCACACTTAGAATTAATCCTTCTACTAGTAAAACATTCAAAATAGTAATAGAGGAAGGTTGGCTGATCTTACAAATCTCAACCACTCTACCTTTTCCATTATCTTCAAAGGTAACTATTCTTCCATTTTTAGCTTTTAACTCCGTGAATAGCTCCCTCTCCCCTGTCATGTGTCTAGAGCAACCACTATCAATATACATTTGCTACTCCTTGTGGCTCTCAAGCATAAATGCAATAACAAGGTCAAGCTATAATTTTGGTTAAATATTTAGGAATGGGTCCAGGTGGGTTGGTAGCACAATATTTTAGTAATTATTATTTTTTAGATGCTACTAATCTATTATCTGGAGATATGATTGTATTTATTACTTTAGCAATAGTTTTTGGTACCCAAATAGGTTCTATTTAGGTTCTAATTTTCTTCTATGATTGCTAATTTTCTTTCTTTAGTTTTCTCCATCTTTCTTCTTTTCCTTTAGTTTAAATAAAGTAGATGTCAAAGTTTTTCTAAGAGCATGATTTTAAAGCTTTGAAATCTAAATATAGCTCATCTAATAATTCTTCAAGATCAGCAGTTTCAGGTTTTAAATTTACTTCATCTTCATGGATAACCATGAAGCTTATTCCTATATGATGTTCTTCCTGATTTCTTTTTGTAAGGCCCTGGAAATTTCAAAAAATGTAAATTTTCACTATTATAAAGCTTCGATAAATTTTCCAATGTAGCATATTGTAAAATTAAACTTTTGAGGAATTTTATTATCAAAAAATTATAAAAATGGATACAATATCTATATTAATGTGAGGATGATAAGGAAATATATTAATTAATAATTAATAGGTGAAGAAAAATTAAAAATTACATGTGGAAAGCCGAAAAACCAAGTTGCCGGTAGTTTTTGGAAAATTTTAATTTAATCAAAATTAATTGAAAAATAAATGATGAAATTGTGAAAAAATAGATAGGGAATTGATTTGGGCATATGATATATCAAATGGGTGACTCACATGTGTAAAGAATGATAATTTGATGGCATTTTGAAAATTCAAGAGAGTGAATATGCATAAAAGTGGGTGCAGCATAGACTACCAAAATAAAAAACAACATAAAAAGTGTGTTTTTGCAATGCCCATCCAACATAAACACTTTTCCCCATCATCCCATCTTCCATTTTAGACAATTTTGCTTCAAGTGATCCATAGCAAATTTTGATTCAAGTAATTAGTGGCCATAGGATGTATTTTCTCTTGAGATCAAGAAGTGGTAGTCACCCAAACATGGTGAAGTATTGATCTTAGTGGGATCCACTAAAGGAATTTGAAGATTACGATAAGTACTTAATCTAATTTAAATAGTGATGATGTTTATGAAAGAATACTATGCAAAAGTTGATTTATATTCAAGGAATTTGAAACCCTAATTCAAGGGAGTTTGTTGAAAATTTTAATAGGAAATTAAGGCTTTGTTAGAGGGTGGAAATTGGAGTGTGAGAGCTGCACAAATTGCTTAATTAATTAAGGTAAGCAGTTAGTTGTTTTAAGTTATTTTAAGTTCAATATGATTTTTTTGAATGATTACAATTTGGGCACTTATAATCTAACATTTTTGTATATGAGTTACATGATTTTAAACATGCATTATCTGCCCCATGCAACCATAATTAATATATTACATTAGCATGAATTAAATTGCATTGAAAACAATGGAATTTGGATGAACAGTGCACTAACAAAACACCTTACCAAGTACCCCTTTTGAGGTTGATTAAAACCCAATTTAGTAATGTTAATTTGCCAAAATAAAAATATAGGATTAAAATAGATATAACTAAATACTTTCATATCAAATTTTATGAACAAATTCCACTATTTGACCTATTAAAAAATATGAACATTAAATACCCTTAAAATGAGACGCTGATAGCGTCCCGCTTTTTGAAATTTTACTTTATTTTTAATCTTCTCATTTTGAATTAATTTAAGCCAAAAGTTTTACCAAAATTCTATTACATTATGAGGAATTAATGTAAAAACTTAAGTGGAAAAAGAGATGTATAATTTTGTCTAACATTTTTTCTTTATATGTTCATATTTTAATTTTAAATTGATCAATTTACATTATTTTGACCTGAATTTTGGATCAAACATTTTTCATATTATTGGAAATCTATAGAAATATTTTTATGTCAATTGGATATTCAACAACTAGTAAATAAGAATTTTATTTTATAAATTACGTACATGTGTTCTACGCCCTGGGGAATGCCGACAAATTTTAGTTTTGGTGCCCGATTGGCGCAAAGCCCAGTGTGGTTCATATATGTATTTTATAATGGCTATGGGGCCAAGCTATGTCCACCATGTGGCGAGGAGTGGCCTGGTTGGCCAATGGGTGGTTGTGTGGGCAGCCGGTGTGGCTGGGCATTATTATTAGCCTAGATGGCCTAATTGCTATGATTGGCCTGAGTAGCTTTTGTAGGCGTGTTTATGGAGAACTAGTACTCTTGTGAGGCGATAAGGGTAGGGTGCCACTGGATATAGCAGTATGGCTATGTGGGCCTAGCAAACTTCTAGCTGAGATTACCAGGATGGACCTTACGTGCTGAAGAGTGAAAGGATAGTGTTTTGGTTTGTGTGTCTCTCAGGGAGGAGTGTGTGGATTGTTGCGGAGTGTGTAGATGGTTGAGTGTGTGGATGATGGTGGGACATTATACTGGTATAAGAGGTAATCGTGGATTGGCAAATACAAAAGGGCAGTATGACGTATCGGTATTCGAGTCGTTATTAACCAATTAACTATTTATACAATATCATTATGAGTATGTGTATGAAATAATAATTAATGAGATGTTAACATTAAAATCTTCATAAACCTGGCCACTGAGTAGCTATAACATCTTGCATATGGCATGACATGTTTTGCCTCTTTGCATCATTGTTCACTACTCTATTTACCGTTGTTTATTATATTATTTATAGTCACATTTTTTCGCCTACCTGCTTATTGAGTTTTGCCCAGACTCACCCTTTTATTTAAATTTTTAGCTAACAGGTTAGAGGACAGAGCCCAACAGGGTATTGGGTCTCGTGACAGGGCTAGCCCATGACACCATTAGAGGCTTTACTCCTTTTCATGATGTATATTGTTGGATGGATTTTGGATGTATATTAGACATGTATCATTATTTAATTTTACAATATATTATTTTATGGCATGGGTGTATATGATTTGACAGCTAGGGTACAGTGTACCCCAATCTTGGTTTGTGGGTGTTATGGTGATGTGTGTTTTGGAGGTGGCAGTTATATAATTTGTGTAGAAAATTGTAGGGCCTAGAGGTGGCCATATTATATTTGCATATTTGAGAGTATTTGTTATATAATTATTATGGTTTAGCATGTTGTATACAGGATAACGGTTGTAAATTAGGGGAGACTCTACCGGAATTTCCTCTGAATTTACCACTAGTAACGTTCTAGGGAGGAGGGGCGTCACACTTTCTTTGGAGATTAGTGAACTAAATTGAGCTTCATTTTCTTCTTATGTTGCACTCAAGCTTTCTTACATCATATTCTCTAGCGTTTCCCATACATCCATAGCTTTCTTCTTCTTTTCAAATTTCCTTTTATTAGAGATATTCTTTTTGTGAAAATAAGAATTATACCTTTTAGTTCTTATCTCTTTGCTTTTTATCTTGTTTTGGGCAGTCAAACTTCATGTGCCCAAACTTGCTACAATTATAACAGATTGGAATCTCCTTTTTCTTTTCTTTGCTCTTGTTATTTCTTTTGGTGTTGTTTCCAAATCTCTTCTTCCTAATCATATTTCTAAATATTTCGATTATCATTGCCATATCCTCATCATCTTCACTAGTTGAGGCTTCATTTGAAGATTCTTCATTCTCTGAATCATCTTGTAAAGCAATTGTCTTTTTGCCTTTGAATTCATCTAGTATCTTTTGCTTCATTAAGACTTCATGGGTCATGATTGATCCCATGAGTTCTTCCACAGTCATTTTATCTAGATTTTTTGCTTCTTAGATAGAAGTTACTTTAGGCATCCAATATATAAGTAGAGATCTTAAGATATTTTTTACTAACTTGGGTTCTACATATTTTTCTCCCAAATTTTTAGTCCATTGGTGATTTTTTAAAACCTTCCAAACATTTCAGAAATAGTTTCTGACTCCTTCATGGATAAGGCTTTGTATTCTTGCACTAAAAGATTTATTTTAGTTTCTTTCACTTGATTTGTACCTTCATGTGCTACCTGAAGTTTATCCTAGATTTCCTTAGTTGAATCACAAGCGAAAATCTTTTCAAACTTAGAAGAAAATAGTGCATAGTAGAGAGAATTCTTTGCCTTGGCATCACATTCTACTACTTGAATATCTTCTAGGTATATTTATCTTCAATACTTGTGACATTCTTTCTATTCTTTATTATAAGCCATAACTAGTAATCTATGGCAATCAGAAAATTTTGCATCCTCATCTTCTAATACCCAAAATTTATTCCATCAAAAAGTGGAGGTCTAGAAGTGGATTGTCCCTCAGTAGATGTGTTGTGGAACATACTAGCCATTTGGATCTCTTCACAAGTTAATATACTAGTAATTTAAAATTAACTAGTAAAGTCTACTCTAATACCACTTATTGGTCCCTTGTTGGATGGTAGCTCAAGAGGGGGGAGGGGGGGGGGCTTTTAAAAATTTTGGCCAATAACTTAAGGATGTGCTTAAAATAAAAGGAAGTAAATTTCACGGCATATATGCACAAATTTTTATAATGGTTTGGCTCTTCTTAGGTTCCTACTCTACTTCTCTAAGTCAGTCTCTTCTACTGATCATAGGTTCCATTAACACTTTTTGGTTTCTAAGCTCACCAACAACTTATACACATTGGTTTTCAAAGCTCACCAATTTACTTACTGGTTTTCCAAGCTAACTAGAAACTTTTACAAACTATTGGTTTTCAGAGCTCACCAACTAACTTGTTGGTTTTCCAAGGTCACTAGAAACTTTTACAAACTATTGATTTTTAGAGCTCATGAATGAACTCACTGATTTTCCAAGCTCATTAGAAACTTTTATAGACTGTTGGTTTTTAGAGCTCACTAACTAACTCATTAGTCTTCCAAATAGAAACTTACAGATTAATGCCTCTTACTTAGGCAGATTTATGAAAATCAAAAGCTTAAATAAATGAACAAATACACAATAGGATTAGATTTATCAAACTCCTTGATAGATGATGTAGAGCTTTGAATGCTTTGGCAATGTTGAAGCAGTTAGAGTTGAATGATAGAAGATTTGAATGTTGTTTTTTAAATGCTTGAGTCAAAATATTTTCTGCATTTTTCAATTGTTTTGTGTGTTGCTTTAATCATCCTTTTATAAGCTTTATGAGAAATTTTATCCATTGTAACCTTTAGCTCTTTTTCAAATGTTTGGTAGAGTTGGTATGACATTTTTGCATTTTTTCTGGCTTCAGAACTTATGAGATAAGTCTTCAGGAATTCTTATGTTGACTTTTGTAGTAAGTTACCATTCGATCCACCACTTATTAGAGTTTCTAAAGCAATTCTTTAGAACTTCCAAGTTAAGTCGT
Organism: Pouteria campechiana; assembly: GCA_036873735.1. NCBI lineage: Eukaryota > Viridiplantae > Streptophyta > Magnoliopsida > Ericales > Sapotaceae > Pouteria > Pouteria campechiana. The sequence continues at coordinate 7,393 of JAYJMB010005931.1, forward strand.
AGTTTGTATTTTTCTTGGTGCATACTCTCAGATTCTCTGAAGGTTGATCTTGCTATCAATGGTCATATTTTGGGCTTCTGAAGAACTTCTAAACAACTTCTAAAATATCTCTGAAGCTTGAATTTTGCTTATGATATATTTCTTTTAGTCTTGTCCTTTTGAAGACGCCTCCGAAGAGCTTCTAAGGATCTTCTGAGTAGAATGTTAACATTTTGAATTGCTTACAACAAGATTCTATGTGTAGATATTTCTTCTAAGTTAATTCAGAGGGTTGAATTCAGCATCTAATGTTCTTATTTTTATTTTATTTTTTTTACTTCTGAAGGCCTTCTATATTGTTTTTGAAGATCTTTTTATAAGGTTTTGAGTTCAAAAACTTCTTTTGGACTAATTTTGTATTACTATTATTAATCTTTAAAAACATCTCTAAGACTTGGAAGCATTTCTGAAGTTCTTCTGAAGAACTTCTGAATATGTGTAGACTTGAAGTATTTCTGCAATTTGGGAATACTTCTACACGACCTCTAAAGTGTGATATTGTTATGCCTTGACTCTAAAGAGGTTCTAAGTTATCTCTGAAGGAATTCTGACATGATTTTAAAGGATTTTTGACTATGTGAGCATTCCTTTTAGATTATCTTCTTTTGAAGAGTTAATGTAATAAGCTTACAATTAATGTTGTTTATTACTTGTAGTTACTCTCCTTAATCAATTTTGATATATAAACCTTGCATCACTTGGAAAGTAACCTATTAGTACCTTAATTCTTCACTCATTTGTTTGTTTATCATTAAAACTAAGTTATTTAATCTCATCCATCATCAAAATCAAACTTAGTAAAGGGGTTAGACTTAACAAATTGATGTAAACATAATTTATTTGTGCAAATGAAATGAAATGCATGTAAACAAGTTGCTTGAACATGATGGAATGAAAGTAAATAAGTTTTGGAAACAGGTTATGGAAGGAAGATGCCAGATGGAGAAATATGTTGACATTTTCTTGTTAGAAATCTGGACAGATTTGAAGTCAGCAACACATCCGTTAAAGTAGAGCCTTGATGGATCCAAATCAGGCGAAGTTTGTACTTAGTCAGATGCTCAACGGATTTGTAGTCAGGAAGAAATCTAGCAAAGTCAAACTTTAAAGGATTTCTTTATGAAGGAAAACATCAATGGTTTTTGGGTAAAACATTGACGATTTTAGGACCATTGCTATAGTTACAAAGATTTGATTTTGATGCCGTTTGACATTTACTTCAATATACTTTGAGAGATTATCTTCTAGTAGTTAAAAATCTATATTAATGGGAAATTTTTGAGGAAAGAGTGTGTGCTAGAGAGAGTGAGATCTTGGTGTGTGATTAAGAGAAAATCAAGAAGTCAAGATTGTGAGGAAATTCTAACCTCTGCTTTGCATGTGAATGAAGTTGGATAATCTAAAGTTAACTGAAGTATTGAAGTCACTTGAGATTTGAATTTCTTTTAAGCTTCTTTTTATTATGTTCTTTAATGTTTTGCTTGTACCTTGGTTTGGGTTGTAAACCAAGAGATAGTTAAATCATTACAAGGTGTGTAAGTGATTCATCTATATTGTCACCTGGAGTTATAAGTCAAGAGAACAGAGTATCTGTACTACTGTAACTTTGGGACTAAGTTGACTAGTGAAACTTAAGTTTGTGATCATGACTTTGAGAGTGGAGTAGGTAGAGAGTGTCAGACCCCTATAAACTCCATATTTTGATTTTTTGAGTCATTGTTTGTATAGTGCATTTGAATCGCTTTTGTATATTGCGTAAGTCTAGCTATTGTATGGTACCAACATAATACATTTCATTATACATCATTTGAATCTTTTTAAATGCGATACACAAATACCCAATGGGATTATAATCCCATTTTCTCATACCACATAAAAATAGCTTCTACCTTGCCCACAAGCTTGAGCTTGCCATTGGGCTCCCTTGCCTGATTTGCCGGCTAAAAATTAAAATAAATGAGTGAGTTTGAGCAAACTCAGTAAGTAGGCATTTCGACAAAAATGGTAAAATAAATCACTAATAAGCATGATCAGTTATAATCTCTTTACATATCCATGACATGCTAAACATCATATCAATGTGTTCCTACTCATGCACACAATCTCATACTATAGGCTCTCACAGCGTCACACTAACTCATGCTCAAAATCAACATGCATATATCGCCTTATCACCAAGCATATTCATCCATTTACAAAATAAGTATAATATATCAAAAAGAGTCCCCTCAGGCACCTAATATTATACTGTGCTATTCAAGTATAACATATCACCACATATAGTTGTCATTTTGGCATCTCCCAATATGTTCCTGCAATCATTTTGTATCAAAAACAATTTAACGTACAATATCATAATTGTGCCATCTAGGCACCTTCTCTTATTATCATATCCAAAATACAAAATCATGGAATGCATCTCATTCCATAGTACAAGCATTCATTCAATTATCATATAATGAATTTTAGGATGCTCATAATTCCCACCAAATCACACCCTCACACATATAATTGGGATAGTTTTTATCTTTATCAATGCATTTATCCAATATAAATTTGGGGTAATCTTTATGCCCCTCACATAGACATCCGTACACAAGAATAAGTAACATCATACACAAAGACATGGGATACATTCTATCCCCAGTAAACAACACATTCACATCATAAAATAAACACCAATCATTATAAACCAAGGAATACTCATTATCCCCAACATTCATGTATTCACAAAGCATAATAAACATTAACCTTTAGAAAACACAAGATATCCACTAGCCCTATCCATTCTTATAGGCCCGTATATAAAGCATTGGATGTTCACTATCCTCATCCATACAGCCATTCAAATAGAAAAGGAACCTACTTGCCTCAAGGAGGAGTGACCTCACAAAGCCTTGTGTCCCATCTCTAACATGTCTTTCAATGCACCGATGATCCTATACACATAACAATTTCATTTACTTATAAAAATAACTTTATTGACATTCTTAATAGTATAAATTTATTTTCAATACTCTTAGCATCATAATAACTTCAATAACTATAAATGACACCCCAAAGGACAAATTCTTTATTCCACTTCCTTAGAGTTATAGGGTTGTAATTACTCATGCTTTCACCAAATTTACTTAACATCAAAGCATTTTCTCAAACATTTCATATGTGTCATTTCAATACTATGTTCTCAACAAGATATCTAATGGGGATTTTCTTTCCAACAACACATACACCACTATTACCATGCAAATACTCACAAGAATGAATCGATTAAGCCTTTACTTTAGTCAATTTGTTGTTTAAACACCTTATACACAAAAGCCCTTTCAATTTCTAAATAGGTCATTACCCAAACATGGATTTCTTACTCTTAAAGAAGTCCCAAACATTATCATAACTAACGTAGGCCTTTAGCTTACTCAATTCACTCCTTAGACACCCTGTGCTTGAAATCACATTTTTTTCAACGTTCACTCAAATTGTTGCAGCCAGTTTTCTACACCCAAATCACTTCCAAAACTCCAGAATCAACCAATTACTTAGTTTTTCCAATGATTATTACACCATAAGCTACGTATTGGAGAAAATGATTGTTCACAGATTAAGAAAAACCCTAGCAAAATATGAATTCTCATTTCCTATGCCCAAATAAGTTCCGAACCACTATAATTAACTTATTAATCATTTTCCATCCAAATTAGGCATAAATGATGAAATTCCCCAAATTTTCACTATTTTTGAAATCCTAATTAGCACAAATCAAATCAAATGGGAAAAAAAGGCTTAATGTGCCATTCATGTGTGGTTTCCTCACTTGCATAAGGATTCAGCTCCCATCTTCAAAGATCTTACATGGGTTGCAGCAAAAGGAGATTTTCCTCTCCATCCACCACTTAAACTAGCTAAAATTTGAGTTTTAGGAGTGTAAGTGATTGATTAAACACTTAAACTAGGACTTTCCCTAGTAAAATCAAGCTAAACAGGGCCTATAGACATGGGGGTTTGGGTGTAGAGGAAAAAAATAGAATGCCAACCAGCACTACGACACCCGATTTGCTAGAGG
>JAYJMB010005933.1:0-11492 GCA_036873735.1 Pouteria campechiana
TATCGACCCGGCAAAATTAGCAAAACTTTACAATAACAAAAATTTACATTTGTAAAATTTTCCTGGGCCTTACAATTCGGCATCCAGATCGTAACGGTTCACCTTTCCTTTTATTTATTATTATTATTCGTACATAATGTGTGCATTGATTTCTTCCTTTAAACAAATCAAATGTCTATTTCTGGACCGGTAATAATAGCAGAATCGACAAGATGGAAAGCCATAAGATTTATATATCATCTAAAATCATTTTGTCAGAACTGCAATGTATCCATGTAACATGTGCCAATGCACATTAGTTTTTGCAGGTCTGCCTTCCTCAATACACATGCATCTTTTGCAGATCCGTTCCTATGAACGAAATGTGATTTTTATGATCCCGCTCTCCTTAATGCATTTGCGGATTCACTCTTTTGAATGTATAGGTGATTTTTGCAGATCCCTTCTTCTCAATGCATTTGCGAAATTGCGCTTTTGAATGTATAGGTGGTTTTTGTGGATCCGTTCCCCTCAATGCATTTGCAAATCTGCTACTCTAAATGCAAAGGTAATTTTTATGGATCCTCTCTTTTTGGATTTTGGGTGTAGCGCCTCTGCTAAGGGTATAGTTAGAGCTTGGATTATTGTGAAGGTATGTCTCTCACCAAATGGCAAGCTGCACACATATCTAATTTTTGCGGATCCGTTGTTCCCTTAACTCATGCATGACTTTTGTGAATCCGTGTACATAGTTTTTGTGGATCCACTTTTCCTCAACTCATGAGTGATTTTTGCAGATCTGCATACATGTTTTTTTGCGGATCTACTTTCCCTTGTGCTAGCGATGACTTCCTTTTTTTCCAAATTTGGAGCTGGTCACTTTTGAAATCCCCTCTTATTGACGACTTAGGTTTTAATTTTCTTTTTCATGCTTTTAGAATCCCTTCCCATCATCGGCTCAAGTTCTGGTTTTTCTTTTTATGCTTTCGGAATCCCTTCCTATCATTGGTTTGGGTTTTATTTTCTTTTCATGATTTTGAAATCCCTTCTTATCATCGATTTTGGTATCGATTTTCTTTTTCGTGATTCTGGAATCCCTTCCTATTGTCAATTTAGGTTTTAAATTTTCTTTTTCACACTTTCGGAATCCCTTCCTATCATTGGTTCGTGTTCCAATTTTTCTCCTCACACCTTCAAAATCCCTTCCTACCATCAGTTTAGGTTCTAGTTTTTCTTTTCACGATTCTAGAATCACTTCCTATTGTCTATTCAAGTTCTAGTTTTGTTGGCTCCCCAGAATCCCTTCTTATTTTAGGTTTGGGTTCTGGTTTTTCTTTTTCATGGTTCAGGAATCCCTTCCTATTCTTGGTTCAGGTTTCGGTCTTTAGAGTTGGTTCTTGGGAATCCCTTCCTAATTTAGGTTCAGGTTCTAGTCTTGAATTTTTCTTTAATAGAGGAGCAGAGACATTTATGATAATGGATGCTTCATTGATTAAAATATAATATTTTGAATGAAAGTATAAATTGAATACTCAAGGACATGAAAATTGCAATCATGAATTGACTATAGCATAAATATTCAAGCAAATTAATCTACTTGGCTTAGTCAATGGTCCAAACTATTTGAAGATTGGCTGCTGTTATGGTATCTCTTCCCTACTCTCTGGGGATCATTTCGCTCTATCTACTAGTGTCCTCCCTTCTATTGCTTGCAACTTCTCTTCCACTTTCATTATCGATTGCATATCGTTGTAGTCTTCCTCTTTTAATTAAAATTTTAGTTTCTTCCCTCAGTTGCTTACAGTCTTCGGTATTGTGTCCCCTGTCTTTGTGGTAGAGGCAATATTTTTGTGATTTTTACCTTTTGGGATTCAGTTTTAGCGAGCGAGGTTGAGGAAAGTAGCCTTGATTTTTTATTTCTTGAAAGATGTATGTGCGAGACCTGTTTAAAGGAGTATATTTTTCATACCTATCTTTCTCTTTGATGGAGGGACCTCTTAATTTTTTGGATAATTATTTTTCATGTTGCTGGTATCTGCTATAGTTGTTTACTTCAACAAATTCTTCTGCATCAATGTACCTATTTAGGGCTTCAAGGAGTTCTAAGTAGCTTTTAGGTGGCTCTAGATGTAGATGGTATTAGATTTTTCTCTCTTTTGATTCCATTTTGTAACGCTTCCATTGCTATGATTTGATCTAGTTTGTCGATATCAAGAGTAAGCCGATTGAACAGATCTATATATTCTCTAAATGTTTCTCTCCCTTTTTATTGAACTGCAATCAACGACTCCACAATTCATTTTTGCCTCCATTGTTTAATGAAACTAGTTAGGAAGCATCTTTGTAGTTCTGTGAATGTACTTATAGATTCAAGCTCCAAAGTATGGTACTAGGACAATGCAACTCCTTTCAATGTCAGTTGGAAGGCTTGACATTTAATTATATCAGAAGCTCCCACTTGATTCATCTAGCCATCAAATCTGGATAGGTGATCACCCGAATCCATGGTACTATCATAAGCCTCCGCATGTGGTACCTTGAACCCTTTTGGGAGAGGTTCTTCCATGATTTCTTTTATGAAGGGCGGTTGCTTAATGATTCCAGCATAGTTCAAAAGACCTTTGGGAATTCTCCTCTTTAATCCTTTGATTCTTTCCTATAAGATTTTTTGGGCTTCTATTGGTACTTGTGATTATGCTTCTTCTTCACTCGGTTCTTGGATGGTTCTGCTATTTGGTTGCTTTTGGACCGACTCCCTCACCATATTGGTGGATATGGTTGGATGATTGGTGGTCCTCTTGATATTTTCTTCATTTAGAACTGGTACTACTTGATTTTGAACCTGGGATACAGTGGGGGCACCTTCTCTGATCTCTGCATTGATGGCTCCATTTTGGATTGGCTCATACAAAGGCATGGCTTTGGGTCCTCCTCCTTATGGAATCGAGAGAGGGTTTGCCTCTGAATCTCATTCCCAATCTCAAAGTTGGCTTGCGGGTCTGTAGAATTCCTAACTTTAATTTGAGGAGCAATGTATAGATTGCTAATAGGGTTAAGAGCTAACGGTTGTAGTTGGAGATTCCTTTGAGGACCATTTGAAAGCACCCTAGCGTAGCACTGGCTTTGCTCCCTCTACTGTTGCATCATCTGTCACATCATGGCATGGTTAGCTTGCAGCAGTTGCTCAAGAAATAGTTATGGAAGTAGATGAACTGAGTCTTTAAGGGTGTTAATCAACAGCAGGAGAAGGATTGTCCCCTATTGAAGGGTTTAGAGGAATATTCATGTTAGTCGGTTATTCGTTCGACATAGCTTTACTTCGATGAATGTTCCCACAGACAGCCCCAATGTTGGGGTCTCACCCAAATCACTCACTGAGAATCCTGTGTGAAGATCCTGCAAGACAAAAAACATCAAAGTGTGCCAAAGGTGGTCCCAACAGGGGCACTTTGACATTTAAGTCAGTAAGGGACCTTAGTAGGGATTCTGAAAAATAGAGAGAGTTTATGTTTAGGGGATGCATACTTAGTCTTTTTATACCTAAGAGGGGATGTGTAGCCAGGATACATATGTAGCCTATACGTGAGTAGGATGTAGATTCATGTTTAGAGGAGTACTCCAGGAAAATATGTATCCACAGTCCTATATTCATAGGACTGTGTAGTAGCTGGAAGAGGTATCCCATTAGACTTGGGATCTAACATGGCTTGGTGTCAGCTGGATGATGGGTATTTGTGTTAGAGTTCCCTAACACCTACTATTTCTTATTATTACATATATTTTTCATTATTTCTCCTTATTTTCACTAAAAATCCTATTTTTTATTTTTATCATTACCTACTATTACACTTTTTTCTATTATAATCTATACAAAATTATTCTTGTATTCTCTCATCTAGCTTGATGGCCTCAACCTACTTTAGTTGTATATTTGCACTCCACTTGTGGAATGGTGGAGATAATCTATAATGGGCTCAACACAAAGCTATTTGGTCCATTGATTGGTAGTTTTGTTGAAATGCATGAATGTGATCAAGAATGTGGTGGAGGGCATCAAAAAAATTGAAGTGAATTAAATTAATTGCATATTAATTGCATACCTCTTTCAATTAAGGTAGAAAATGGAAGCAAATGAAGTTAACTTCAGTTTAAACTCATCTCCTTCTTAGATTCTACTATTGGAATCGTGGATCAAGCATGAAATCACCAAAAATGGAAAACTTTCTCATAACTCTGAGTGCCTTCAAATTTCAAATGGGGAATAGGCAGATTTTTCTAATGATTGATTGCTTAAACTCTTTACCTGTTGGTGTCCCATTTACATAATAGGACTACTGGACATGGAAATGGCTAGTCTAAAGCAACATGGAATATGAGTGAGTGGTTTATAAGCATGGTCCCATGTCCATACTATCCCACATCCATAATCAGTCTCATGGGTGGACCACGATCCTAAATCGATAAGCAGTTTCATGGTTGGTCCACAATCCCACATCCATAAGTGATCTCATGGGTGGACAATTACATCAACATCTCCCACTCTCACATAATGGGCTTTCAAATCCTCATACTAAGATAAAAACCTCTATATTCTCTAATTCAAAATCATTCATATAGGTAAATAGTAATCAGTCAAGTGAGTAGTTTTGATGAGATAAAAACTTGTTTGTTGTTGGTCCTATTCTAAGGCAGCTGGCAGGGGGGTGAGTTGAACTATTAGAAATTTTGGTCAATAAAAAATCAAGTGCTGAAATAACTAACAAAAGAATCACACAACACTATGCATAGGTAATTTTATAGAGGTTTGGCCCAAAACATGGTACCTTCTCCTCTTTTCTAAGTCAACCTTGCTATACTCATATTCCACTAAACACCTGTTGGTTTTACAACCTTACTAACAACTTATACCTATTGGTTTCCAAGCTCACCCACAAACTTCACAACAAACTTATACACATTGGTTTTCAAAGTTCACTAACAAAGTTATACATGTTGGTTTTCAAAGCTTACTAATAAACGTATACACATTGATTTTTCAAAGCTTACGAACAAACTTGTCTAAGATCAACAAGCCCCTTGCTTGCTATCCCAATCAATGAAAGACATACAATAAGAAAAGCCTCTTACATAGGCTAATTTTGTACATAATTAAATGCAGCAGAAATAGATGTATTGCAATAATTCCAAAATAATAGACCCTGTTAAGTTGTTGCATAGAATGTTCGGTGAATGCAGATGGCATTTTTGTGCAGAGGAGTTTGGAAGAAAACTTTAATGCCCAAGAGTAAATGCTCTTTTTTGCTTCTCAAATTTTATAACTTGTGTTACTTCTTGGAATGGCCTCTTTTTACTCCTTTTATAATGGGATTCAAAATATTTCCTCTGGAGAAGATGACATTCATTAAATGCGAGCAAATTGATAGGATAATCTTACCGTTGAAGCTCTCTCTTGGGTTCTCATGTCTGAAGTCTATTCGGCCATGTCTGAGTTTAGTCTCTAAGTCTAAAGTTAAGATTTTGGACTTGTTTGAGTCATTCAATTTGCATCAGACTTTTTTGAGCTATGTCTGAAAACAAACTATTGTTTCCGAAATTGGATAGCCATGTCCAAAGCTACTATTTCATACTTAAATTAGCATTCAGCTTGCAACACCTCTTTCAGCTATGTCCAAAAATGAACCGTCATGTCTGGAATTAGAAAGCCATTATCAAAGTTAATATTTCCATCTTGGACTGGAACGAATTACACTTGGTTGCATGGCTTCATTCTGGTTATGTCTAAAAGTGAGTTGGTAATGTCTGTGTTTGCTGCAATTTATACCACAGGGATTGTGTATTCCAATTATGCACTCGTTATCATTATGAATAATTCTAACTTTATCTGGATAACTAATAAAAAGGATATTAAAGAGGAAATAAAATAGACAAGCTTCGAATGGAATAAACCAAGGTATGAAGGTTCTAAAGGATAGATTTCATTTATGCTTCATTCATGATGCATTCAAGTCATTACCAATTAATCATTGCAAAGGTGTATAAATCAAGAATCCCAATTCACTTAATCCCTCTCCTGAGTGCCAAGTTAAATATCTATTCTCAATATTCTAATTTTCAAATCCCTATAAAAATTAGAATAAAAGGTATGCATTAAGATCTATGATTCTCCATAATGATTTCATAAAACTTAGAGGCTCTCCCAAGTCATCTATAGTTTTATGTTGTGATGCTTAGATCATATTTGGGGTTACCCCTCCTGAGTGTCAAACCCTAAATACATGATCAATCAAGCAATGACCATTCAATTGAAAGCATTAAACACCAAATCATAAATAAACCAAACTGCAAATGTTAATCAAGTAAATCATTGATTACTCCATGAATTTCACATAAACTCCATCTTCCCTCCAGAAAGAGGAAAATTAGCTGGACGTGATGTAAAATAAATCAAGCTAATACATGTTTAATATCATCATGATTCCAATCCAAAATGAAATCCATAATTACAATGAATAAAAACAAGTAAAAACAAAGGAAAACAAATAAGAATAGTGTCTTCCCCTCTTCTTTGTGACTTTTGATCCTTCAAACTAATCTTCTTCTTGATCTTCAACACTTGATTTCTCCTCCTCAATTTATCCTCAAAAAATACTAAGAAAAACCCCTAAAAACCCTAGCAAAGACTCCCCAAAGCCCATGCAAAGAATTCCCCTTAAAAGCCTCCTCTAAATGCCTTAAAAACCAAGCCAAAAATGGAGTTGAAATACTGCACTACCATCGACGTGGTGGTACCAAATTCGCTATCCATCTAATACAAGAGAAGTGTATACTATTTTGCATATATATCCTTCATACAATATCAAAATCATGTGATTCTTAATGATTTAGAAAGATAATTCTAATATCTATAACTTTTATGGTTATAACATACTTAAAATATGCCTAACTCTATACCAAAAATTTGATATAAATGATACTTTTATCATATTCAACAAATTTGAAGTCTAAAATAGTTGTAGTGTTTTGGCCACAACTTCCACTTTTTATATCCAAATCCTATGATTCTTGATTCATTAGATGGTTAACTTTGAGGATTCAACTTTTATATTAACCATATTTCCTCAATCCATCTACATATGTATCAAAAATGACCTTGACATAGTGCTTGTTTTGCATTCAGCTCCTTTTTCATATGTTTTGATACCTAGAAAACCAACTAACTCCATTAAGTGTAGTATTTCATCAAATTTTATTACAATTTAGTAAAATAATATATAATTAAGATCCAAAATATGTGAATTTAAGCATTAAAACATGGTGGATTATGAGCTTATGAATCCAAAGTTAAGATTTCAGACTTGGCACCTTCAACTATGACAATGTCTGGGATTTAGCACTTGGGATTTTTGGACATGGACTTTTGATGTACTTAGTTTCTCTCTTCAGTCTTCAAAAGTGTCCGAATTTGGATTCTACAATGTCTAAATTTGGTTGTGCATTTTTGGCATCTTGGCTTCTTGTTTGGAAATGTCTGAAGTTGATTTTATGTACGAGATTGGTCACGCAATATCCAAACTTGCGTCTTCAGTGTCCAACTCTTTGCTTGAGTCTGGAACTTAGATTTTTGAAGCCTTATTTTTGTCTAAATTTAGGTACTTTTCTGAATTACATTTTCAGTGCTTTGAGGCATATTAGGAAGTTTTTTTACATATTAGTCTTCAAAGTTTTAGTGCCAATATTTCTCATTTGAGCATTTACGTTTTCTTCCTTGTAAGCTAGTGGATTTTGTCTCTGATATAGTCTTGTATGCACTGTCCACTTATGTTATTTCCCTGAGACATTGTTCATTACTGCACACTTAGGAAATATTGATCAGTAGCTTAAACTTTCACTTATGTTCTTTTACTCATTATCAAAACTTGGTTAGCTAGACATATTCATCATAAAAATCAATCCAAGTAAAGAGGTTTTGTTCAACAATTTCTCACTTTTTGATAACAACGAAACATCTGAGTGAATTACCTTTCAAACAGGTAAAATATAAACATATATGGGAACTAAACAGAAATGATTTACATTCAGCATGAAATATAAATAGCTCCCCCCCTGAGTTAGTGCATCATCCCCCTAAATGGGTGCATTGGATTCTAATTATACAATCATACAAATAGACTATTGTTAGCATAAATGCATGGTTTCAATGACAAATAAAACTTGATTAAAGATTATATACTAATGATTTTTGTCAAGCATTTTAGTATACAAAATCAAGTTACACGGATAAAAGAATACATACAAGAATTAGAAGATATTCCAAGGTGTCAATCTGTCTTACTGAAAAGTCAAATAGCTTGGGCGATTACAGAAGCCAAAGATGAAGTACTACTACAGTTAAAGCTCAAAATGAAAAGGAATTAATTAAGTCACTATTCATCTATCAAAGTGAAGTTTATCTCTAATGAATGTAAAGCAACAAGCATACAACAGACTTCTTCTGTCATAAATAAGCCACAGACGAATAGCTTACTAAGCTAATGATCGTCTATTAATATAGACAAATACATAGCAATAGGATTCGTTTATTCTAAGTAAACCATAAACAAATAACTTACTTTGTTTACATATATGGGAGACCGTCTTCATTTGCGCCTCTATGATTTGTCTATTACTTGAAATGGACAAACCAATAGACGAACTGCTAGAAAGATGATTTGTCCTTGCTAAGTGGATTCGTCTGTTACTTATAATAGATAAACCAATAGATAAACTACTGGAAAGATGATTTGTCTATGCTAACTGGTTTTGCTACTTGCGATGGACAAACTAGAAAATGAAGGGACCTTGTCTGATGGACAACTAGATAGATACTTTGTCTGACATAAGTAAAGATGAGTAATGGACAAACTGAATTGTTGGACTTCGTCTAGCATTAATGAGTTTCTTTTCAAATTGATGAAAGCATCATCCATTCCTGAATCTCTTTAACCAATACTTATTAAGAACTAGGAAATCATCTTCTCCAAGGTTGGCGTCACAGGCATTCCAATAGAAAAGAAATAATTAGAAGATAGAGAGTTCAAATGTACTAATCAAAATGGTCTTCTATCATTAATGGAGTCCACCTACCATCAAAGACTAGAATTTAATTTGTTATAAATGCAGTAGTGGTGGATCAAGAAGAAGTAAAAGAACAATCAAGAAAAATATTAAATTTCTTCTTGAGAGCAGTTACTGAAAAGAGCCAAAACCTTCTACATCTTTCAACAATCAAGAGGCTTGCATTCAAACCTTTCTCAACCTTTTTTGAAGGCTCCCAACCACCTTTAGGGAAGATCATTTACTTCTACATCTAATCTTTAGAATTCTTCCCCTATGCATATTGTGAAGTGTCTGTATAAGTACTTTAACTTTTGATATTTATTTATTATAACTTCTTTGAGATGGTAGTTAAGGCTAGACTCAAGAAGAGTTGTGATTGTTTGGGTGCAGACAAGAGCTATTTATTTACACCTTCTGGAGTTGGAATCTAAAAGAGTGCTTGGAGCACTGCGTTTATGCCTTCTAGAGCTGGAATCAAGAAGAGTATTGGGAGCACTATAGTCATGCCCCCTAGAGCTGAAATTTAGAAGAGTGTAGGGTGCACTGATTATATTTCTACTATTGGAGATAGTAGAACCTAAGACACTAAGAGGAGAGTGTTTTTGGAAGAGTGGAGTAGAGTGTTAACTCAAACCATTGTAAAAAATTCTATGTCTTATTTATTTGTGCATTGATTGAGTAATTGGATTGATTGCTAGAGAGATGTTTAATCCAAAAGGGGTTTAGCAAAATTTTAATTACTCAATTCACCCCTCCCATCTTGAGTATTTACCTAAGATTTGGTACTAACAACTATTTCTTCTTATATAAATAGAATATCTCTCTCCCTTATAAAAAACAAATTTCTTCCCTTTGTTGTCATTATCAAGAAGGTATAAGGAAAAATATCCAAATTAGAATATGCATGAAAATGAAATACTCAGTATTAACACAAAAAGAAATTCCATTTCATTTTTAGTACAAACATAGTTACAAATAGACATAGATTCAAACTTATTTCATTACAAATAAAGTTCTAACCTAACAGTGAAAGAGTGTAGTAGGGATGAGATGGATGGAAGAAATGGTGGGATTGGAGAGATTGTGGTGGAGCTTGATTATGATCCTTCGGTCAAGTTTAGAATCATTTGTAGGCATGCCTCCATCACTTTTGGAAGGTCACATCAGAGGAGCTAAAGTTTTGGACCAGGGAGAAGGGGTTTTCTAAGGTTATTACTTCTCTGTCTTCTGCATTGGCCGCAAAAGATGGTTACATTTAAAGTCTGGCCTTCAGACTTGGATAAAGATGATCTTCATAATCTCTAAAGAACATGATATTTCTTATAGATATCCATTCAAGCTCCTTATCTTCTTCTTCCAAAACATCATGAACTCTAGCAAACCCAACGGAAGAACTATCTCCAATCATAAACATCTCAACCACTACTCTGTCCAGTTTACTTCTCTTTAATGAATTTTATTCTGCACACATCTCAATTTTCTATCTCTACTCATGATCTCTATCACATACACTGAGTTCTCTCTTGTTTTCACTCTTGCCTTAACAGCAAATGGATGAATATGAATTAAATAGACACAACTGCTAACAATAATGTGGTTACTAGGGGGTTTCTTTGAGGTTCTAGTGAATTCTCTAGGAGATCTCTTAAAAATGTTTCTTAAGATTGGTGATGAGTGAATTTCATTCACTTATATTGCACATATTTAAGCTTAGTTATTTGCAAATCTTTATCTTTTTTAGATGAATTTCCTGCTTATTTATTGGATTTTCTAGGTTTCTTGAAGATGAAAAAGAAGAGAAAGGAAGGAAAAGAAGAATCTCAAAGGATGGAAAAGAAAAAAACTGAAAAAGGAATGAAAAATCAGCACAAAACTAAGACAACCACCTGGCACCGCCGGTCCTAGGATTTTCAGCCATCATTGGTCGAACAGCAAGCCGGCACCAACGGCGGATTAATATTTTTTGCAGATTTTTTGCATATTGTAGAGGCTATGTTTTTAAGGAAAAAGTTTCTCACTTTAGTTTGGAGAGTTTTCTCTGAGGTTTGGAGGTTGAATTCTTGGAGTTTTCTTGTGGAGAAGAAGAAGAGATTGCAAGTAAGAAAGAAGAAGGAGAGTAGATGTTCTTCATTATGATCATCCTTTCTAAGGGAGTTGTTTTATTTTCTCTTATGAACTAAATCTCTTTTTCTAGTGTGAAGATGTAACCCTTTTTGATATTCTTTGTTATGCATTGTTGGTTATTAATGATGTATGATTTTGTTTCATTCATGATATTGTTTACAATGATTTAACTTATTTTATTGCTTGACACCAATATTATAAGTTAGATTAATTATCAAAGTGTTGTTAAGGTAGACACCATATGCTAAACCATGAGCTCCCTTGAATGAGAAGGATAGATGGTTAAGGTAGAC
>JAYJMB010005934.1:0-11492 GCA_036873735.1 Pouteria campechiana
AGACATGTATCATTACTTAGTTTTACAGCATATCATGTTATGGTATGGGTGTATATGATTTGACAGCTAGGGTATAGTGTACCCTGATCAACACTGATCTTGGTCTGTGGGTGTTGTGGTGATGTGTGTTTTGGAGGCAGCAGTTATATAATTTGTCTAGGAAATGGTAGGGCCTGGAGGTGGCCATATTATATTTGTATATTTGTTATATAATTCTTGTGGTTTAGTATGTTATATAAAGGATAACGGTGGTAAATCAGGGGAGACTCTGCCAGAATTTCCTCTAAATTTACCACTAGTAATGCTCCAGGAAGGAGGGGCGTTATAATTACCATCTACATATATTCATCATCCATCACGGAATTGATTTAACATTTACAAATGGAACTAATATCAATTGACTAATACAAGTAATAACCAAAAATTTCTAACTAAGAGTCTATATCTAATTTACTCCACATCTTATACTTTCATTTTCCTACTACCAACCAGTACTATGCTCAGGGGTCTACTTCAAAGTGGACTCAGCCACAAACCAAGTGGTCCAAACCACAATCAAGTGGCAACCACATCCAAACCAAGTGGTCTAAACCACAATCAAGTGGCAATCACATCCAAACCAAGTGGACTCAACTTCCTTACTACTCGGTGTATTCTGGTCCATCCCTCCAATTCGGCTACAAATGTTGCGAGATCTATGACCACATGGTATCTCGCCTTCATTGCAACCAAGGAGCTACAATTTCTCCATCCACGCTCATGAAATAAGTAAAGGAGTCCACATACAATAAGCTGATCAGGCCTCTTCACCATCACTGGCGGCATAATCAAACAAATAAAGCCCAGAGAGGAGTGGAATCCCAAATAACCAAATGAACTAGCCTGGCAGGTATTCAAACATCAAATATACAATGATCAAATTTAGCAGGCATCAAAACCTCAAATACATGTCAATCCAATCCAAGAGGCATCCAAATCTAAGCATGAACCTCAATCATGCATCAAAGCCTTGATCAAATAACTAATGTCAAATAAACAAATATCCAAACCTTGATCAAATAACTAATGGCCAACTCAATCTGAGAACTAATCAAAAAAGCAAATCCAAACCAACCTATCCATATCTTTGTGTCATCTCGACACCATACCAAACTTTAATTATCCTATCACTACACAAACTCAAATGCCTTATAGGGCATATCACATAATTTCATGTTGTACACATACCAAGTTTCATTTGTCACAAAACTTATTCAAAATGGTATCCATAATAAGAGTATTCTCACCAATATCAAAATTCAAGCATGCATTCGAGTGTTAGTTCGGAACATATTACCAGTCTAAGCATGCACTCAAATCTTAATCCAATTGCAAATCTCACTTTCTTACTAAATTAAATTATTAAGCCCATGTATATACATCTGTTAAATGTCGATTGTGATCTGTCCATCCAAACATTCTCTTAATTCATATAATACATCATATTTCACAAAATTTGATCATACTCATCATATTTCATGTATACAAAATTTATCAATTGTAACAACCAAAATAACTTAAACCCATAACTCAATTCCAATGTCAACTCTTGGGAGGGGAAAAACACACACATTCATCTATTATATTGTCCGTCAGAACAACTTATTTTATCCCTGTAGAAATTCAATCTCAAATGACACAATTATGACACATATGCTAATTTATTCACATTGACATAGGCACAAACAAAGTTATTCAATCATGTTTCAACATACTCTTCATTTCCATCAAAAATCTATTAAGAATTCTCTAATTCCAAATATACCATTCATTGTAAAGTTCTTTCAATTCTGACTTAAGTACATGTATCAACATATATCATGCCATTATCCAGATACACATCTGGGTCTTATGCCATTGCATACCACATCCAATCAAAGTAATCAAATAGCCAATAAAGTTCACATAACCAATTAAACTAAAGGAATCTTGTGATTCCATCAAAATTGATTAAACATACAAAGCCAAATTCAAATTCATGTGACTTTATAGTTTTATCTTTCAAACATGTAATTGAGATGCAAATAAGCATCACCACGCTTCCGCTGCACTACTCTGATCGTAACAAATTTTTTTGTCATTTCATCTTAATCAAATACTAAATCCAACCATATTTTGATCATCATTGCATTTTCATATTCCTTTCATTTTAAAATCATCAATACTATACCATAACCATTTACTTCGATAACATTTATGTCAAATACCATTTATATCAAAATTCAGAGTGCCTTTATACCCTTACTCATGCCTTTTACATCTAAATGACATTTTTCTTTCATTTCTATATTCTTCTATATTCCTCAAAAGTTCATATAATCTTATTGGCATGTCATTATCTATTTATTCCAAAATCCAAGGCCATCATAGTTCTAGGCCCCCTTCTCAACTTAAACTTATCACTTAGATAAGTTCATGGGCTCTGATACCATTTTGTCATGCCCCACCTTCCGAGGCATGACTTTTCATTTTACACTAGGATTTTACCTAAATTTGCCCACTTTTAGGGTGGGGTGCTCGAGTCTCATTATGGAACTCGACTAGTTTCTACAAAAAAATAGACAGCATATCCCCTAAATTATTAGGGTTTAACCTATATAATTATTTATCAAAATTAATATAGCCACAATGTAAATTCTAAAACACACAAACTTACCCACAGACCAAATTCTATATAACACCATGATAGCAACAACCAAACTTATTCCAAGATACATAATATGCACTTTTTTATACTATTATGACATGCTACTCCATTACAATATATATCAAGGACAATTTAACATAATTATACATCACTTCAGATATTTGAATACAGATATACAGTGACATATGAATTTCCAATACAAATTATTCTATTATAACAATATGGTCTTCAATATTGGCTCACCAATCCTAAACCTTGGTTAGGAATCTTCATCTAGCCTGTTAACTAAAAAAATTTAAACAAGAAGGTTTGAGTCTGGACAAACTCAATAAGTAGGCATATAATAAAAAATAATCATGAATAATCCATATATAAATTATTCAAATGCAAGACATGTCTAACCCATGCTTGACATTACCATGTATCCAACATTCCATTTACATCATATGCAACATGCACTTCTAACCACATTAGGGTATATTCTATCCTCAACAAATCATGAATATTCCATTATAAACCAAGCAACAATTAATTCAACTCAAGGGATATCTGCTATCCCCAATGAAACTAGATATCATTATTCTTAATCAAATATGGGGCATCCACTGTTCCTAGATCAAAACACACAAGCCTGAATACAATCAAAAGGGATTTTTATCCCCAATCATACAATTTAGCAAATTAAAGGAGGGGCGCCTACTTACCTCAAATTCTTAGCTTCAAACCATATCTCTCTAGCTTTTTGCTTTTTCATCCTTCTTAGATCATCCTATACAGGGCCAATGACAATTATAATACATTATTTATAGTCAATCTCAGATTATAATCAACAAGCATATAATAAACACCAACTAACTTAGAGTTTCATCACAATTATCATGAGAAATCTTCTTATTCGCATATTTATCAAGTATCTTACATGATTAGCAACTAAACAACTTATAAATAACTCAATTATACTTTAAATCCACTTTATTCATGACTTACACAGCCCAACTCAAAAACCTTCTTTAATCCCCAACTAGGGCATAATCAATTATTCAATTTCACCTATCTGAATCAACCCAAACAAGCCTTAAAACATTATAATTCATATATTAAACCTTTATCCCATGATAATTTCACAAAATTCCTGACATTCCCCAATTTCCACTATTTATAGAAACCCTAGCAAACTAATTTCATGAATTCTCATGGCCAGTTCATTAAAATCAACTAATTAGATTATTTACCCCATGATTATAATAACCTAAACCCTATCGGCTTCCCCAAAACTATTGTACACAAGTTGGGTTCAGAACCCTAGCATCAAAACTAAGTGAATTCGATTAAAATAATGAGTCTTACCTTGTTTTCCAAGCTCGACGATTATCTTCCACCCATTTCCATTCCCAACTCTTCCCAATCAGCCATGGGTCACGCTCATCAAGGTTTCCAACCATGGAAACACACCCAAATGACAAAAGGTTTGAGTTTTGATCAACCAAATCAAACTTTTTTAAGGAAATACCAAAATTTTCTAGCTCAAATCATTGAAAACCATGTCTAAAATGATGGGTTTTCAAGGCTAAGGGCATGGGAGAATAGGGGAGGGAGAAAATAAATGAAAATGGGTTGCTAAAGCCTTTAAAAACCATTATTTTTTGGTGGTCCGGCACATTATGGGGCCTAGTAGTGACATAGGAAACCTTTGTCATGACGCAGAGTTCACTAACTACCCAGTGTTGCAACATAGACTTTCTGTGTCGTGACATAGGTGTTGCAATATTGAATTCCTATGTTGTGACATTAACCTACTACTCATTTTTAGATGTTTACGTGTTTCATCCATAAATTTCTCCTAGCTTATCCAAATTGAGTGATTTTTCCTCCATTGGATAGATAATTTCATGAAATATAACTTTCATGGTGAACACGTTTTCAAATTAGTCCACTATCCATGTCCAAATTCAATCACAATGAACCACTTTTCCAAATTTAACTTTTTCACTTACGAAAAATCACCATAGTCCCCATTTTACATAAAACAATTCAAATCTCCCAATAATCACTTCCCACAGATTACATAATTGGAATGAAGTATGTTCATGCTATTTTCCATCTCATTTCAGGTCAATTGTCAAGAATCACCTATTCAGTTCTTTTTAACAGAATTTTCTATCATAAAAACTCAATAGGCCATTTTCATTCAAAGTTACATCCAAAACTATTGTTTCACACACATTACACGACATATAATAACTATCTTAGGCCATTCACATTGATCATGGATATGCTTTTTCCCAAATTCACCATTTCAGTTCTTTTTGCACAACATTCAACTCGATGATCCAAAACTGAAAGATTGTCTCTAAAGTCCAGTTTAAAACCTCATACCTGTCACATTATGCCCAATAAGCATTTTCATTAGTCCCTAAAGTCATATACATGACTTACCTTAGAATCACTACTTGGGTCAGTTTCACTCAAAATTACTAATAAAGTAATTTTTTTTGTTCAATTCAGTTTTTCATAATAAATTTCTTTATAAAACACTATGTATTACTTCGATTTCTCGCTTTACTGAAATGCAAAGAATTTCCCCCAAATTTCAACACCACAAGTGTTACATAAAGGGAGTAAGCTCATCTATCAAACAGGATAGAAAGAAGAACTAGAAACCTTAGAATTTTGTAGCTTAGTGTGATAGTGACTCATCTATCTCGGTGGATTAGGAATTTGAAAGTGAGGAGTGTCATATTGGTCTAATGGTAATGAAAATGAAGATAAAGAGAGTGATGCTTCAGATGGGGTAAGTTATAATGAGTTCTTGTTTGAATTGCAAAAAGATCATACTAAACTTCTTGATGCATCAACGTTGATAACTAAAAAATATGCAAAGTTGAAAAAGGAGTTTTGGATTAAAAAAGAAGTGATACTAAGAATTTAACTAGAATTTAAAGTTCTTTTTGATGAGTATTCAAAATTAAAATCAGAAAATGATCTTATGAAAAATGACTCAAATAAGATATTGGATGAAAACCAAATGTTGAAATTGTATAGTACTCCCTTGAAAAATATGATCAATCAGATGAAGTACAACTATTTAAATTTTCAGAATCATATTACATATTTCAGAAGATAAACTTTCAACTTTCACAAAGGGCACTGTTATTTTTGTAACAAATTTAGACACGTTGCTTACAATTTTATAGTAAAAATATTACAAAACAATGGGATAAAATTGGCCTGGGTGCCTAAACTAACTATTCTCCTACCTGAAAAACATGGACCCAAGATGTGGGTACCAAAGACTTGACTTTTTCTTTTTCAGGTATGCTTGACTTCAAGAATAAAATCCAACTAGTACCTTGACAGTGGATGTTCACATCACATGACAGGAAGCAAGCATTTGTTCAAAATTTTATCTTTTCAGGATAAAGATAGAGTAACTTTGGGAGACAATAATTAAGGAATAATCAGAAAAATTGGAATGGTAAGTATTTCAGGTATGGACATTATTGATGTGTTTTATGTAGAAGGTCTTAAACACAACCTTTTGAGCATAAGTTAATTGTGTGATAAAGGTTTCAAAGTTGTGTTTCAGTCTAATAAATGCATTGTTTGCGATAATATAGGAAATAGTACATGTTATAGAAAGCAAAATGAAAATAGGTATACTTTGGACCTTAGTACAGATCATGTAAAGTGTCTATCTACAGTAGATGATGACGCTTTAATATGTCACAAATGCTTTGGTCATGCCAACATGTAAATAATTAAGAAGCTTATAAAATTTAATCTTGTAAAAGGTTTACCAAAAATAAAGATCAATGTAGATCATGTATATGATGCATACTAATTTGGTAAATAAATAAAAGGTTCTTTCAAATCAAAAAATGTTGTTTCTACATCCAAGCCTCTTGAGTTATTGCATATGGATCTTTTCTGACCTACATGATCAAAAAGTTTAAGTGGGATACAGTACGGGTATGTAATTGTTGATGATTTTTCTATATATACTTGGGTGCTATTTACAGGTGGAAAAGATGAATGTTTTGATCATTTCAAGAAATTTCATCACAAAGTACAAAATGAAAGTGGAACACGAATTCTCTCAATATGATGTGATCATAGCAGTGAAATTGACAATATTCAGTTCAATGACTTCTATGATGAACTTGAAATAAATCATAATTTTTTTGCACCTATAACTCCATAATAAAATAGAGTGGTTGAGAGGAAGAATAGAGTTTTGTTTAAAATGGATAGAACAATGTTAATTGATGCAAATCTTCCTCATAGATTTTGGGCTGAAGTTGTAAACACTAAATGTTATATAATCAATCGTATTTACATTCGTCCAATTCTAAAAAACACTTCGTATGAACTATGGAACAGTAGAAGGCCAAACATTGCATATTTTCATTCCTTTGGATGTAAATGCTTTGTCATGAATAATGGAAAAGATAACCTTGATAAATTTGATAAGAAAAGTGATGAAGGTGTATTTCTAGGGTATTCTTCTTCCAACAAAGCATATCAAATCTACAACAAGCAAACATACATAGTAGAATAGTCAATCCATGTAAAATTTGATGAGACTAACTCTTAGCCGAGAAAGGTTGATAATGCAGATGATTAAAATGAGAGATTTGATTTTCTTGAAGCATCAAATGTAGTTCAGCAAGGATTTAAAGATTTACCACAAGCTGAGTTATTAAATCTACCTAAGAAGAACATTAATGAAGAATAGGTAAGTGAAGGTGAGTTAACTGAACCATCTCAGTCAATTCATACTCATAGATATCATCCATTAGAAGATGTTATAGGAAATATGTATGACAAAGTGTGAACTCATAGCTCACTTCATAACGTCTATGGTAATTTTGCTTTCTTATCTTACATTGAACCCAAAATAATGAAAGATGTCATTTTAGATGAAAACTGGATCATAGCAATGCAAGAAGAGCTAAATCAGTTTAAACATAATAATGTGTGACACTTGTACCAAAACCAAATGATCAATCTGTAATTAGCACAAAATGGATTATTTGAAATAAACTTGATGAATCTAGGATTATTGTAAGAAATAAAGCATGTCTGGTAGCACAGGGATATTCCCAAGAAGAGGGAATAGATTATGATGAGACATTTGCACCTGTTACTAGACTTGAGGTCATAAGAATCTTACTTGCTTTTGCATCATTCAAACAATTTTGATTATTTCAAATGGATGTAAAAAGTGCATTCTTAAATGGATATTTAAATGAAAAGGTATATGTCAAACCATCTCCAAGCTTTGAAGATCATGGACATCCAAACTAATATTTAAATGAAGAAGTGTATGTCAAACAACCTCCAGGCTTTGAAGATCATGAACATTCAGACTATGTATTCAAACTCACAAAAGCATTGTATGGTCTTAAATAAGCTCCAAGAGCTTTGTATGAAAGACTGAGTGGATTTTTATTAACTAAAAATTTTTAAAGAGCCAAAGTTGACACAACTTTATTTATTAAGCATATTCATTTAGACATTCTTATTGTACAAATCAATGTGGATGATATCATTTTTGGTTCTTCAAATGAAAAATATTGTAAGGAATTTGAAAATATGATGAAAAGTGAATTTTAAATGAGTATGATGGATGAACTGAAATGTTGCCTTGGACTACAGGTAAAACTATCAAATGAAGGTATTTTCATTTCATAATCAAAATACATCAAAGAAATGTTAAGGAAATTCAAAATTGAAAACTTAAAATGCATGCCTACCCCTATGAGTGCAAGTATCAAAATGAACAAAGATAAAAGTGGTAAAAGCATAGATCAAAGACTATACAAAAGTATGATTGGTTCACTATTATATTTAACTACCAGTAGACCTAGCATTTTATTTAGTGTGTGTATGTGTGCTCAATTTTAGTCAAATCCAATGGAGTCACATTTATTTGTTGTTAAACACATTTTTAGATATCTTGTGAAAACATCTCATTTAGGATTATGGTATCCTAGAGGATCATCATTTGATTTAGTTGGTTTTTATGATCCGACTATGCCAGATACAAAGTAGATAGAAAAAGTACTAGTGAAACTTGTCAGCTCTTAGGAAGTATGCTTGTATCCTGGTACTCTAGGAAATGAAGTACTGTTACACCATCGACAACTGAAGCTGAATATATAATAGCAACCAGTTTTTGTATACAAATACTTTGGATGAAACAATAGTTAAGTGATTATAACTT
Organism: Pouteria campechiana; assembly: GCA_036873735.1. Lineage (NCBI taxonomy): Eukaryota > Viridiplantae > Streptophyta > Magnoliopsida > Ericales > Sapotaceae > Pouteria > Pouteria campechiana. The sequence continues at coordinate 8,913 of JAYJMB010005934.1, forward strand.
TAATGTGGAATCTGTGTCAATCAAATGTGATAATACAAGCACAATAAATTTAACTAAAAATCTAGTATTACATTCATGCTTTAAACACATTAAAATAAGACCACTTTATTAGGGATCATGTTCAATTGAAAGATATTTCTATTGAATTTATTCTAACTGAAGATCAATTGGCAGACATTTTCACAAAACCACTTCACATTGAGAGGTTTTAACAAATCAAAAGAGAGTTGGACATTATTGATCCATTTACATAGCATGCATAAAATTAAAGATATATTTCTTTGAATTTTATCTGTGTTACAAACGTCGACAGATTATGAGCATTGATAGATTATAAATGTCAATGAATTTGGAGCCAGTATCATAACTTAAATGCGCGATCTGCACAGGATGGTTACTTTTCTTCTTCTTAAAGCCAGGGTTTCCACTTTTGAAAAACCCATTAGTCTCCTTTTGGCATTCTCTCTTCCCATTAATCATTTGGATGGATTAAAGTGGATTCTCTTCATCCTTCTTTATCAAAAACATGGTAATGCTCTGCTTTTCGTGATTCCTCTTTCAATTTTCAATTTTCCTACATAAATCTATGGATTTGAAGTTTTTTTTTTTTGTCAATCCATTCTCATTTCCATGTATTTCTCATGAAAAATCATTGGCCTATGTCAAATTAGATCATATCTATGAGTTTAAGATGAATTTTTGAAAAGTCACTTGATCTACTCCGAAAATTCAAAATTTTGGGGCTTTTAGGGTTTTTGAACTTGCGAAAACATAATTCTCATTCTTAGATCCATTCATGTGATTCCTTATGTGTAATATTTTAATTCTCTACATGAATATTGTGGGTTATAATCTATGATGTGATGAGATGCTCTGTTTATGCATTGAAACTCTCTTCATTTTTTTGGGTTGAATCCTTCTTTTCATGTAACATTCATCACACTCTCCATCTATCCTCATTCATATTCATGTTTAAAACTTATTTCTACATTGAAATTCTATATATGTCATGATTATTATTGAAAACCCCTGTTACTACCAATATTCTTATTATTCCATTGGTTTCTGGCACCTAAATGATTGTCCTTAAAGTTGGATTTGTGATTATTTGATGATTAATGTAAGTAGACTTTGCTTGGTTAAAAATCATCACAATGTAAAATGTCTTGATGTTATTGTGACAAATGTACCTATTTTATGCAAATAAGTGTGTTGAGTTTGGTTCCTATTTTGACATTCCTTACTATTCAAAACTTCTGTTTATATTTTACCTTATCCATTGATTTGCATCAATATGACTTGTGTCCTATCCTTTGATTTGAACCAACTTGAGCCTTGAATTACAAAATTTCTAAATTTAATTTTTATTTTAGTCTTTTCAATAGAAAGTTGATGTGTCAAAGAAGGCCTCATATGAGGAGAAAGGAAAGAGGAAGTTGGTGGATTCCTCTGAGCCTAGACCTTTCTCATGCCCCGCCTTCCAAGGCGCAACCTACCCTTTTCACGTAAATTCACTAGGATTTTGCCCACTTTTTAAGGTGGGGTGCTCTGCCCAAAATTTGGCAAAACCTAACCTGAATAAATGGATTTTCCAACTATACAATATTTATCAAAAAAAATAAAGTGATGATATTAATTCTAAAATACACATGCCCATACTCCCATAGCCCAAGACCTGGGTGAACCATGATGGCACTCCACATCTTTCTAATCATACAATTTCATTGATAATATGATAAATAATTCACTAAGACATGTCTTTACACCACTTTTACATCATTTAAGATATCATGAATATAAACATACAAATACACTTAAAATTTACACTAAAAACTTATTATGCTACAATAAAATTTATCTTCAAATTCTGCTCACAAGTTCCAACTTACAGTTGGAATTCTTTACCTGACCTACCAGCTAAAAAAAATAAATAAGAAGGCATGAGTCTAGGTAACATAGTAAGTAAGCAAGTACAATAAAAATATTCAATAATTCAATTGTACCCATCATGGGTTCTAACTCACGTCACATTACAAAACAAAACAATATTCCTAACATTTCATTCAGTCAATAATCAATATAGTGTATACATCATAGTATACACACTTATATATTCTAAAACATTCATCCAACATAACAGAATAGAATATTCTCTATGCCCGCATAGTTAGATATCCAAACACAAGAATAAAACGCCTTAAAATATTGGATAATTCTATCCCAAATAAACACAATTTCATATCATAAATGACAAATAGTCCTGTTGGTCCAAGGGATATCTGCCCTCCCTACAATCATATAATAATATAAGTCAAACATACATCAAACTTAACAAACATGGGATATCCACTATCCCATTCAAAACACATATGCCAGGATACAAATAAATGGGTTATTACATAACCCCATTCACGCATACATCCAGTCAAACAAAAGGAACCTACTTACTTGGTTGATGACTTATTCCCCACAATGCCACAAGCTCCACAGCTCCCCAACCATATTCAATTTTCCCTATACACACAAATAGGCCATTCATTTACAAAGGCAACTTTGCCTAATTCACATCAAATCAATACA
>JAYJMB010005935.1:0-11491 GCA_036873735.1 Pouteria campechiana
GGGGGGGAATATATATAAATAATGATGTGTTAAAAAATGGTTGTTAGGGGCGATTAGGAGTAGATAAAAGTGGAAATAAAAGAGAGGGAGCAAAGTGTAAAAGACTCCTGATCTTTTGCAACAAACAAAACAGAAAGATGCATCATTTCCTAAAACAGAAAAAGCCGTTTTGAGCTTACTTAATTTATCTAGAACTGATTGTAGATAAGTGACTGAACCCTGAAGCTGATAAGTAGTTGAAGTCAAAGTCAAATAAGCAGAAACCATTTGACATAGCTTAAGTAAATGCCTTAAACTGTTAAGCTATGTTTAATGCAAGTGAACTGAAATGCTGAAATAATGGATAAAAGACTGAATTTCCATCACAAGCCTAGGCTGTGACCTGTCAAGTGTTGTTTAAGACAACAAAACTGAAATATTTAGATAAATTGAAATAAACAATTTTAACAAATGTCAATTTGATAAACATAAAATGCTAGAAGCAGAAAAATTTTAAATGAAATAAAAATTAATTAGAGTATTTACAACTTTATTTGAGTAAGAGAATGGCCCATGCAAAACTTTGAGCTATTAGATCATCCTAATTTAATTGAGATCAATCAAGATTCTTCGAAGTTGTCAAATCAACATTTTCATGCAGCCAAATAAAGAAAAATTGGTGACCCAAATTGATTCAGTGGTGTATATCTACTCCATTAGGGACCCTAGACAATTATTTAGACCATTGTCTCCCACTAATTTGGCTGATTCAACGATTTTTACAGGTCTCTAAATCAATAATTGAAATAGTATTTGGCCAAATAGAAGTTTGAGGGTCCAACATTGTTTGGATCCACAAATCAACATTGTTAAGGACTGTTGAAAGTAACTTGGATGCATAAATCTACATCTAGGAATTTGAGTGTTTCAGGAATATACAATATTTGCAAGGATAATTCAGAAAAATAAAAGTTTTATAGGCAGAAAAGCACCCCAGCTGGTGCTTGCAGCCTATCTGTTGAAATGGGCTTATCCCTTCATAAGCTCCATCAAACTTAGCATTTTCTTTCTTTTCTCGTCTCTTCTTTTTTTTTATTTGGTCAACTTATTTTAAGTAAATAAGCCAAATCAAACAAGCAATTTGCAGTGAAAACCAAAAGAAAACAGACATCCTGTTTCTGCAGTTTCTCCAAAAGAAGAAATCATTGGCCTGCAACCACTAGAATTATTGAGCACCATGTAACTCCTGGTATCAATTGCTTCAAAAAAGATAACCCAGACAAAGTTTGGCTGCTTTAGACAGACCAATGAGACATCTGCTAACTGGAAATTTTAAGTTATTTTTGTGGTAATCTGAACCATCATTTCACAATCAGGTCCGCCATTCAGTCATAACTTCTGTATGCACTTGAAATGGAATCAGATGTCAGGGGTATATTTGATTGCAAGTCCTCAGCAGAAGTTCTATATAGAAATCTTTTTATTTGTTCGGCTCCAATTTGAAACAACTAGCTTCTACTTTTTTTACATGATGGACAACCTTATATAACTAAAGGTGGCACCATCATAAATTTTGGTAGTCCATCATGGCCCACTCATTGTGAAGATTGAACTCATGGCATATGTCATCACCTTTCACTCCATATAACATGAAACTATTAGAAAAGAAGAATTTCTTGTGAGAAATAGGTCCTTCCCATTTCCCATAAGAAATCATTCTAGTTCTTTCTCATATTCTAGAGAAAAACATTCTCAAAAGAAATGGTTTCCAAACACCTTTTCAGTTTTTAATTAAATCTCTTTAGAGAAAGATGTTGTAGAATTCATTCGGGAATGTCACGAAACACAACCTTACTTCCAAGAAAGAAGGAAAATGCAAAAGAATTACTTGCCTTCCATTCATGAAAAATTCCAAACTGGCGCGCAATTCGTTCAAAATCCTGCTGGTCATTGTACTGAATGCGCACATCACCATCAATATTGTATGCTTTCAAAACGGCATCGGTTCCGTAAACAGGTTTGGCATTTGCAACCAGGTTGGCAAAATACCTTGAATATTTGTCCTGTGCTTGAAGAAAGCAATGTTTATCCATCTAATGAAACACATTATAATTTAAATAAACAATTAAAATAATCAATTACCTTTGTTAGGTAACTCAGATCCATTGATTTCCAGTCAACCTTCAATGAGAACAGATTGAACAACATTATAATTAACTAACTAAACTACTAGATGTTACACAATTAAAATGATCCTCAACCTAAAACCATCGATAACTCTGGTAATTAAAAAGAGGAAGACGAGCTGGTGGTAAGTCCATCACTTACATGAACATCATTAACCTTAATAGGCTCCAGATATTGTTTAAAGAATTGCCCCAGACTAGAGCCCTGCGATGAAGCAGACATGCCAGTCATACCAAATAAATATATAAAATAAAAAGTGAAAGGAAAAAAATCTTCAAGGTTTCGAGTCACTCAAAAAGTTATGCAAGTCTAAAGATGTCAAAACAATTTAAGCGAAAGAACAGCTGAAGCATGCTTATCAGCTGTTGAAGACTTCATGATCATTGATTGGTTTGCTTTCCATCAGGATGTAACAATAAGAACTCGTCCAATCTCACTTGGAATTACAGGTGGACATAAACAGCAAATGGAGTGCCTAAGCCACCTGGAAACCAAACTGGAGATCCCTGACCTCAGGGACTTCCAGACAGGCACCATAGCTTACTGCCCCCATTTCAGTGATGTGTCACTAAGCTTGGGATTCATGAGTTTAGGAACAACAACAGAGCATAATACATACATGCTCACCAAAATTGTACGTCCTGCAAACTTCTGGTCGAATAAATTGCCGGTCTTTGTGTATTTCTTTTAGCCTCACCCAATCATCCCAGTAAGTAATGCCTCGTCAAAGAAAAATACTTGAAACAGCAAAATGATGCACCCCAAGAAGTATGATCATAATGATAAGGGTAGGGATGCCTTATCTGTTGCACAAACGGGCTGCACAGCATGCAGATAAGAACGAAACCATCCAAACCACAAGTGCCTTTGCGAAAGACTAATAACATAAAGGTACCAATCAGACAATCGTAACATAAATCTTTCACACTGATTTTGGACCAGCCAATTTATGTCATTATACATTTGATAGACACTGACTGATAGGACATGCACCATCCACAAAGGATCACAATTTGGATGGTTTCTGCTTTGATGCATGTAGCCACATGAAAGGTGTATAATGTACCATCATTCACAGATGGGTGAAGGTAGATCATAATCTAAAACTTAATACGAAAACAATAACCAAGGATATGCTTTAGGCCATTTTGGTGATAACTCATCCCAAGTAGACTTTACAAGCATCCATCCAAGCCCAGGGAAGAAATCTGAGCGATAAAGAACTTCTGCAGACAATGCCCAAGTATAGTTTGATTAAGTAAGAAAAGTTGTTTCAGATTGAAATTTCACGACTACATGCCTATAGATACTGAAAAAATAACAAACAAGATTGATGCATTAACAGAATTGTGGTATAATATAAATACTTACTGGGGTCATTAACAAACTGCTTTTGTCCATTGTCATTCCAAGATGAAACAGCCATGATTGTCCTTTGATATTATCATATTAGAAGAAAGTACAAGCATAAGAAAACATCTGATGGGAAAAGGATCACAAAAAAGAAAAATCAAACAAAATAGTGTGAGAAATTTTTGTGAAACCTACTTATCATTGTCGAGCAGTGTAGCTGCAGCCTCAAAATAGTCAAAAAAATCGGGAGCAATCTCCATATCATCTGTATTCATAGAGAGATCCCTTATTGCAGAATTCTCAAATTGCCATACATCATAATGAGGACCCCCAAAAGAAAATAATACAGTGAGCCTTTGACTACCTTCAAGTATTATGACTCTACTGAAATTATGCTTGGAAAATAATTCATCCAATGCCCATTTATAGTGACCTGAAAAAAAAAACAAAAACAAATCAGCAATAGAAATAAGAAAATAAAGCAAAAGAGAGAAATTCTTCATACGTGCAATCTTGTAGTAAGCAGTCAATTCTCCAGGCCTCTCAGTTTGCACTGGTGAAAAATCCAAGTGCTGCAGCAAACTAAATTTAGTGTTAAAGTCTCTCCAAAAAATAAGAAAAGAATGAAAAAATATGCTTGTTGCTTCAAACACATTCCTGATATTAACTTCATTGAATGTCTGAAAAATACATAAAAGGGATAAGGCAAACACTATGGTGTCCCTCAAAGTCTCTGACGAGTAGATTCTGCAGTTGAGGTTCCTAATAACAGCATGTTGTTGATCATTTAGTTGGTCTGCAGCTTACAGGATGATGGTGGTACTGGTGGAGATAGGGAGTAGTGAGACCCAGTATACTTCTTATCACTGGAAAGGTACCTATTCTCCCCCTCTTCAAGCATTTGCAATCCGCTTGAAAACTATATGCATATATTGTGTGCTCTCTGTGATTTAATTTTGAATATGCCTATCACATGCTATTTTTGCAACCCTCATGGCTCCCTTTGCTATCAAAATCTAACAGCATGCATATGCATGTACAAGGTACCATGCTGTTTTCTATCACGATTTAACAATATGTGCATAATGAATAATTTGATGTTACCCTATACATGTATACACTCAATAACCATATGCCCAAGAAGGAAAATTATAATTGCAGATGCCATTTTATAATAATCTAGAGTCTAGACACAAAAGCACTTAGTAATTATAAGTGTACATTGATGTAGCACAGGATGAAGAAGAAAGAAGAACCTCTCAAGGGGATGAGAAGGGAAGAAAGGGGAGAAAATTGATGAATTTAGGGAAGATGAGATAGAAATAGGGGCAAGAATCAAATACCAAGAAAACTTTATACATCGGCTATTGTAAAACCTAATAAAAAGCACCTATTTATAGAATAAAAGAAAAGCCTAATAAAACCCTAATATGTTGTGTATGATTTGCATATATATAACACACCCTAAATAAAACAAATAAAATGCTAATCTGAACAATTCATTAAACTAAATAAATCAAAACTCCCTTTTCTTCCTTTCTCATTCCCTTGAGAGGATCCAACCTCTTTCTTCTTATTTCTTCTTCAGCCTATGCTATATCATGCATGAAGAAGAAAACAATGTAAAACCATGCGGTTCATGCCAAAAGAACCTATTAATTCACATGGTGTGAAAAATGACATGCCTGAATTTTGAAACTGTCTAATTCCTAGGTGTCCCTTCATTAGTGAGGCGTTTCCAATGTATAGATTGAATGTATATGCACAAAATGGAACCCATAATGAATCTTGCATCAATCTTCCTTCATTTGGTAGTTAACAGCTTGATCTTGGGCCTTCGATGAAGTAAAGAGCTCTAAACGAGACATATCTCACAAGCTAACCATTTCTATTTCTGATTGTCATTTTAATAGTCACACTTGTACAATTAAAATCATTAATCTATGTGACTTTTGGGTCATGCCTTGTACACAATGTGAACCCAATTTTGCAATTATGTATTGCATTGCATTTATGCCTTGCAATCTTTACCTAATTTGGACTCTTTGCTTAAGGACAATGGTGGGCCAATGGCCAACCTCCATGGAGTCTGTAAATGAATAATTTGACATAGGATGAACTTCGGTATGCATGAAATCTGCAACTGTTCAAGGTGCAAACCAGTATACCAATTTCAACTATACAAGTTTAGAGCATCAGGCGATAATCTTCCAATTGTTATAATGCACTATATACCAATTTCAACTATACAAGTTTAGAGCATCAGGCGATAATCTTCCAATTGTTATAATGCACTATCTAATCAGTTTCAGTACCAGTAACTGTAGTCTATTTATAAATCAGATATGTTATGTGTATTGATGGTCGTGAATAGGCTCGAATTTTCACCTGCATATAGGTCAATTGACTGTAGCTTAAAGCCTTGCTTTTGACATGTTCATCCGGCCCATCCTGCAAAATATGTAAACTTGTACAGAACTTCTCACCCCTAAAACTGGAGCAAGTGAAGAAATGTAAATGTGCCCATCCACCACTACTTATATGGATGTTAAATCTCACAATAGTAACTTTCAATGTAAATAAATACCTGCGATACAAAAAGTGGAAATTTGGAAGCAACAGCATTTTGGTATCTGGAAAAGAATCAAAATTTTGCTTATGTTCGGTAGGAGAGTTGAATACACATTCATTCACTAGTTAAGATAAGACATACTTTAAGATAGATTCCAGTGTCCTTTCCAGATAATCTGCCCGATTGCATGCCATTACCACAACAGCAGCTACGGGCACCTGAAAATTTGAGCAGAGTGATTGTATTAATTTAAATAGAGATGCCATTAATAGCATGGGATAAAGGAGTATTTTGTACTCACTTCTAGATTAGTTATCAACTTCTGTAAACCCCTCCCTGCATCAAAAAGACATTATCGTATGCTGTAATTTGTAATTTAAGCCAGCTTAGATGGTCTGGCAGCATTACACCTTGGATACAATGAACACAACATACTAACCTCACTGGAATCAAGATGCTGATGCATTAGTACAGTCAATGAAATTGAAAGATCGCTTTGATATCAATGAACTCTCAAGTAATTATTGTTCGTAGAACTCCTTGAATATGCATTCTGGGAGAATAATTACTTATAGAATTCTTTAGAATAACCTTCCCTTTATTTACATGCAAAATGGCATAATACAATTGCACAGTCCGCAAAGACAGAAGGTTGCCTGAGGGACTCATGGATTCCTCATAAGTGATTCTTCAAAAATGATTGCTTCATAAACTTGCAATTCTTCTCATTGGAAATCACGAATTTGATTTGATGATACTACAGGCATCAACGCAAACTTCCCAAAAGAATAAAACTAATAAATGCAATAAAAGCAATTACTTAGAAGGGTAAACATACTTTCAAGATCTTGAACAAGAGTCCTTAAATGTGCACACTCTTCATCTTGTCGTTTCTTAGCCTCTGAAATTTCCATGCAGAATAGATGGCCAAATATTAACAACACTATTTGTTCTGTTAGATGATAAAAAGATAACCAAACAGTACAGTACATTCTATCTATCCAAAACATCCAAAAATCCAGTTATAGATGGGTTAACGCTGCAGCCACATATTAGACACTGTTCCACTTACAATTGGAATAATTATGAAGTGTTGTTCAAATGCAAAACACCAAGCAGTATACTAACAGAATTAACAAATATACCAGACCTTCTAGGGCCACAATTCTTCCTTGTTGCATGCTTATTTGGTCAATCAACAATCGTGTTTGACTTGTACACCGGCTCTCAGATTCCACCTGTTGCTAAATGGTCAGTGACTTCATGTAAGGTGTTTGCAAACAATTGCAAACAATTCCACTTAAGTTCAGAACAACACGTGTTTACAAGGCAACTGTGTAAGATTGCAAAAATTTTATTTTGAATGCCATTTAATGTCATGGTACAGATTCATTTCTTGAACCAAGATGAGGGATTTCTTATCAATTATTTAATCAAAATATCGTTTGAGCATACTTGTTACAAATTTTCATAGAAAAACTATCCCAGACCTTAGACATTGACGTGTCGAAAAAGGTTGCAGCAAAACCTCTCTCTTGCTTCCATAAGCTTCAATATGTCACCCTCGAGCTGTTGTCAACCTCCAACAATTGGAACCAGTGCAATGAAATCTTGCAATGGCAATGACTCTAGTAATCTTGTGGGGGCACATTCCCATCTTTCAGAGCATCAATCAAGAGGGAGTCCCCTTATTTGATTTTTTTAAAAATTTTACCCAGTAAAACACCCCCAATTCTTACAGAGGGTGAGCAACTCAATGTTGCAAGTTGAGCCTTCTCAAGGCTTTGGGAAGGATGCAATAGATACCCCTTCATCAGCTTTAACGAAATCTGATATGCATCCTTTTTATTTGGTGACCAAGTCTCTATCATGGTCTAGTTTCACCAAGCCTTTCAAAGAGAGGATCCAGGTCACTGCCAAATATATTTGGCACTGGGCCTGTTATCTATGCCCATGCTAGGTTTCATGAAGCTATCAGGATATTTATTAACTCGGAAGCATAGGAAGCACAATGAGTATTTTTTGGATCAAGCTCCATCCTCATTGAAAAAAAATTCATTTCTAGATTTTCATAGGCTCCAGAAAATGAAAGGCAGCCATAAAATTTAAATTCAGGAAAATTGTGGTAAAGCTAGAAATGAACATTTAAGATATTCCAAAGAAGGGTGTTGCTTTACATACTGCAGATGCCAACCGATCTGCATACTCCGATTGTGTTGCAAAAAGTCGCATCTAGGAGAAAAAATACAATGAAAAGGGGAATCTCAGTAATCAACACAAACAAAGAGAACAGCAAGAGATTGCATATGAAGGTAAGACAACCCCCCAAACTTTTCTTTTGGATGCACACTTCAAGCAATTGACAAAGAAATCCATGAATGAGAAGAAATCAGATAATACTTTTTCATGCATATGGATGGCAGTAATAAGGGGACAAATCATGCAAATGGGGCAAAAAAAAAAAAAAAAAAAAAAAACAGGAAAAAGAAGAAGGACATGGAAAAACAGTTGAGAATCAAGATAACAAATGAAAATAGAAAACAACTAGCCATTTATAGAATCAAACATTGAAGTGCCAATTTTCCACTATTACACTGAGAATTCAAATGCAAAGAAGATAAAATAGTTTGGAGCATCTGATGCAAACATAACTATCTTCTAATACACATCTTCCCAAAAACAAGACCCTCAGCATAACATTCAGAGACCTTCATCAAGACTCAATTCAACTAACATTCAATCTGATCTCGAGATGGATTCAACCAGTGAAGTGTTTCCACTTGCAAAAGGACCAAGACACAGTGATTTGGTCATATTTATTGATAATTTCACCCAATTCACTTGCAAAATCTGAAGTCGGTGAGACGGCAACTTTCCAAGTCTCTTCCGCAAACGCCGTTAGCACAACAGAGTTTCCAGCTTCTACCGTCAGCTTCAAATATCTCCTTCCCTACTAGCCCTCCTACTTTAACTTTCCATCAATTCATTCACCAAACCCAAAACTCTGTGAAAAACTGAAGAAAAAGGAAGAAACTGAAAATGACAAACCGATGAACAGATGCGACAATCCAAAACCCGAAAGTTCAATCACGACACAAAATAATCGAGATCCGGGAATGCAGGTAACAACGAATTTAGAGAGCTGAAATCAATCCCAAGGGCAAGGTGGTAAAATGGCGCGTCCACCAGAGACGACGAAACTGGAAGCAGACGGAGAGAAGACGTAGGAGAATACCTGAATGAAGAAGAAGGCGGCAGCAGCAGCGATCAGGAGAATTCGGTAATCGCACAAATTCCTCGCCATTTCATTCGTTAACTCTCTCCCTCTCTGTCAAACGGCGGGCAGCGACCTGGTGTTGGAAATGCAGCAGACCCCCCGCGCGGAAAACCGTGTGGACGACCGCGAATGCTATGGGACCCACAAGACGTACGTGTGAAAAATCCGGCCCGTAGATCAGGGCACGGTCTTAAATCGACATTCTAGATCCCCCGGCTCATGGGAGCCAGATTTGCCTAATTAACGGATCAGACAAACCGGGAATGCAACATGAACTTATCTTGGCATATTGATTTTGCTGCGCACGTGGGTATCCCTTGAAATTTAAGAAAATTTTGTCTTCCAACGTCAATTGGACATGTATTTTAGATATTAATACTAATTTTGTTACTATTATTTATAAATTTAACATGTATTTTCAATATTAATCCTAATTTTGTTACTATTGTTTATAAATTTAATTATTTTCTGATATTATTTTAATTTTATTAACTTTATGGCCAATAGTTAATGTTGAGATTTATGAAATAACTAACCAACAAGTATCTAACTAATAAAGGGTTTGACATTAGGTTAGATTCTTTCCGTCGATGTAGCCAAATTCGAGGATTTTTATAAAGGAAATTTCTATAATAGACATGTTGTGATGATAATTCTAAATTGGATGCAACCTTTTCTTTTTCCCAAATTAGCCTATTATGTAGTTTTCTTAAATTCCAAAAAGGCTACAATCATTAAAGTTTTATGAATGGCTGTGAAAAGCTTATTTATTTTTACCTGGAGAGACGACAAGATCTATTTTATATGTGTAAAATGTAATATAAAAAGTAATCAAAAGAAATCGTAAAAAGCATCTTTTAGTAATCATTCATAAAATTTTATGAACTACAGGAAAAAAAAGGATAATGTGATGGATAAGGAATAAGAGTTGGACAAAGATTAAAAAAAGTTAAGGCTTAAAAAATGAATAATGATTAGAAATAAAGTAAATAAAATTTTTAAAAAAAAGTTAGACTTTTGATATAAAAGTTGAATAATATTGATTGAAAGTATAAATAATAATGAGAAAAAATTATAACTATTAGGATGCATTTAGATTTAGTGCATTAGGGTGTGCATTAAGGTGTAAAGTATATTAAAAAGTGTATTTGAAAAAAGATAAAATAACATGATAAATAACATGTATTAAGGTATACATTAAAAAGATGAATGATTAAAAGAATAGAAGTAAATAATTAAAAAGCTAAGAATATATAGGGATATATAATTGAAAATATATGAAAGATGATTAAAAAGTATGGATAATATCCAAATATAAGGTGTATTTGTTAATACTCTATTTGGTTGGAGAGTGTGTTAGAGTGTGTGTTAGAGGTCCATAGTAAGTATAGATCCTAATACATGAACGTGTATTCATCCAAATACATACTTAGATAATTAAGATATCAAATCACCATATAAGTTTTGAAAAAAGAGATAACCTTATTTACTCTTTTTTCACTCATTTTAATATAATTTAATATCTTAGCTATTTAACAACTCTACTTTCTCTGCATATTGCTTATATTTTCAATTATTATTCTCTCTTTTTCATTCAAAAAACTTACCTAATTTATTTTTATTTACTTTATTTATAATCATTACCCCTATTACATTATATTATTCCTTAAACTACGGTATCTTAAACATACAAAATGTAAATCATCCCATCACTGAGAAATCTATGCCATTGCGGACCATGTTTTATGCAACTTTAGCCTGATGATAATACGCGTGATTAAATCTTGTTTTTAGCCAGATAATTGTGATGAGTTTCATTTACATCATTATCAAAGTACACCACAGGCTGCTCAGAGAAATTTGATAGACATAACTGCAAAATTGAAAGGATTGGCCAATTAGACAAATCCTATTTTTGGTCCACATTTCTCGTCCTACCTATTTTCTTACTTACAGCTCCTCCTCCTCCCGTCTGGACACTCTGGGCAGTGGATAAAATGACAGACCTAGCAGAGCCTAACAAGCTGGTGAGAAAACAAGCCATAATAAGCACCCAGAACATAATGAAATGCTCTCTCTCTCTCTCTCTCTCTCTCTCTCTCTCTCTCTCTCTCTCTCTCTCT
>JAYJMB010005936.1:0-11491 GCA_036873735.1 Pouteria campechiana
AGAGAGAGAGAGAGAGAGAGAGAGAGAGAGAGAGAGAGAGAGAGAGAGAGAGAGAGAGAGAGAGAGAGAGAGAAGCCCTATCTCCAGCCCACAGCATAGCTAATTCCACGAAGCTGATGGTGGCCCTTGCTCACAGAGTTCAACTATAACCCTTGGCTAATTAAAATAGGACTTGTTGCATTCTTGGTTCACCCTAACATCTTTATGCCAAAAATATGTCTAAATAGAAGATTTAGGTAGGTCACACTAAATAAAATTATGATGGAAAGTTCTTTCACCCTTGAAATTAGTTTAGAATCATAAGTGCGACCTACATCATAAATATTATATATCATCAAATTAGTACATGTGTATTTTTTAACTAGTTAAATCAATATAAAAAATTTCTAATTAATAAAGATGAGTCATGCTATATTTTTGCCTTAAATTTTTAACAATATACTATGATTTATATTTCGTGTCACCCTGCAATTTTATTCTTAAAGACGTAAATAAGCTTTTAAATGTTTATGATAGAAATGAACACAAAATGCAATATGGGTCCCACTTTCCTTATCAATGTTCCCCGCATCAGACACGAGGTTCATGCATTTGTAGCTGTCAAAGAGAATATACATGGTTTGAGAGCTTCCATTCAGAGGATTGAACGGGAAAAAAAAAATACGTTTTCTGCCCGGATGCAGTCCATAACAGAGGTTGGCTGAATTTCAGACCAACTTAATGATAGAAGCTCACGACTGATCAATGATACAACATGTTGTGGGACAGCAAATTAAAGCCATGGTTAGCACTTGGTATTACCGATTAAGCTGCACTGGATATCTGTTATATGCACTTTTTTGATACTCCATTGGATATTGTTGATGGTAGTAACAAGCACTGCCTAAGCAGATATGGAAACAGCCGTCTCATTAACTTAGCTCTCGCGCTCTACTTGTAGTAGTTTATGCTAAGCAGTCCACATGGGGATGACAAAAGACTAAGCCAATCCTAATTCATGTGTTTGTTACTCTTGCTGCTGTTTTCTTAAACTGTCCTTTGGATAATCAAGCATGAGTTGGAGGGTTTGTATTTCTTGATCATATCAGTTGTGTTTTAGAGATATAAATTTTGAGCTGCTTGGAAAGATGTATTTATATGATGCCAAAATGTCAGGAACATAAATCCCTAATACTTGAACAGATGTTCCCTTAATTTAACTTTTATAAAAGCAGTTGGTGGACAATCGCAAGTGCTTGGAGAGAGAGAGAGAGAGAGAGAGAGAGAGTACCTTTCTGCAAAGTAAGCAATGGGTGCCAAGAAAATGGTAGCAACGGCTTGCCTGTAGACAACAAAGACTCTTGGGCTCATCCCTTGTGTAAGAGCTGCCCTTGAGAACAGTGACATGCCCGCATATGCAAACTGCAAGGCCACCATGGCTACGGTAGGCTTCTGGCTCTCCGTCAATCCCATCTCAATCTCTTTCTAAATCCTTCACAGAAATGATACATATAGCACGGCCGCATAGACATACACTACACCTATGAGTTGGATCCATCCATCCATTGTATTTGAACAATCTTAATCCACATTATCATTTGTGGGTCCCCACAACACGCTGTCATGCATCCACCCTGTTGATGCCCGCTTTCAGAGGAGAAATGTAAAATTTATCAAAAACACAAATACACGCAGTTTTTAGTAGTAAAAACAATATTACCGAAGCAATTAAAAAGATAAAATAAGTAGGATTTGGACCACAGAAAAAATAGATTGGAAAACTAAATAATGACAAAAAATAAGCTTTCATTAGCATCTCCAATTCTCCGGTGCCGTGCCATGTGATTTTATGATTTTTAAATTTATATTCATTAATTTTTATTTTATTATTCGGGCTTGCTCTGTGGAGTTCTAGATCAACCTAACATTTGTTTGGTAAGGCTTGGTTTGGACGTCGGATTGCTGCCTCTTGTATTACAGCTGGCCGCTTCATGCCACGCGCGCGTGGATCCTAGGCTAGTTTTCTGCCTCACGCGCGAAAACATACACGCCTACACGCATCATGACAACAACTTTCCATCCTAAGTCTTCTCATTCTCATTGACCGATTGACAGCTCACGCATATTCGTTCTACACGCGCGAGGATTCCATTTACAAATCCTGTCTAGAGAGATGTGGTGGACGGCACTCAAAATGAAGAATCTATAACCGCAAGGTTAAATCTCGGCTTTGAAAATGGACGGCTGAGATAAATTTAGCAGTACCTAAGCCCTTGAATAGATAATCAGACATGGTTAATTAGAAATGGATGGTCTGGATTTGCCTATGCGATGCACAGATACATTTTAAAATATAATATTTGTAAAATATACTCAGTAATTTTGTGTAATTGCAAATTAGTATATTTTTTTAGATATTTATAAAATAAGTTTTTAAAATTATCAAATATTGTAAAATAGCTCTCATTAACTGATAGAACTTAATAGGCATTGATGGTTAAAATATAAAATATAAAAATATAAAAACTTAAAATATCTAATTTGCAAATTAAACTATGTAAATTTTACATTTGTATATTTTAAATCTTAACCATTAATCTTCCTTAGGATCACCAATTAATGAAATATTTTTTGCAATATTTGATAATTTGAAGGGTTTATTCTATAAATATCTAAAATGCATGTGATAATTCATGATTTTGAACAATTATAGGGTCTTTTTAACAAATACCCTTTTAAAATGAGTATGAACTAAAAATGCCTGGGCGGGTTGTCAGGATTCAGCTGCAACAGCTAATGTGCATGTGGCATTGGATTCTATGGTCTTCGGACACGTCTTCCCGACGTGGAACGTGTTGGACAGATGTGATGCTTCCGTGTCTTAACAGGCAGCAGCTTCGTCCGCTGGAAGGGATAATCCCAGCCCTCCATTCCTGCCATCTCATCGCAATTAGGAGTTATCCGAATTGGCCGACTGCTTTCCTCGCACATCAACTCCAAACTCAGCTAAGAAGCGTAAAAAGCTTGGAATAGTCCGTCATCTTTCTAGTCTCCACCGATTCACATGTGGGTGTATTTTGTAACAAGTGTTCAGTCAAACAGAAATACATAAAATGAGTTCTAGATCTTTTCTACATATACATATATATAAGCTTCAAAATAACTGGGTTGTTGGGGCTTCTTGGAGCAACCGCTTGATGGGACTATCTAAAACAGGCGGGTGAAAATTCAATCGTTCAAAAAATTAAGCTCTTTTCGCAACTCTTCCATACGAAATCCACGATCACTCCCAGTGTCTTCCTCTCATAAGCAAAAAAATTCGAAAGGCATCTTCCTCTCTCCACAAATTGCTCAACCTTAGCAGACCCCTTCTCTCATCGTTCTCATATTGACAATCAAGCCTCCCATCTCACGTAGTGGATTTCTCTCCATCTCTTCTTCTCTCCCATTCTAACGCACCTCATCCCTCCCATTTCACATGTTTGGGGCAACAACTACAAAATCCTCATTTCTCCACAATCGATTACTCAATCTTTGTTTGTCTCTCATCTTTCCTGCAACAGCCTCAATCGTCTCATCCCAATAGTCATCCCTGCCATCTAAAATCCCCTATAAAACTCATCACACCACCCTGCTTCTTGCTCTGCTCGCCCAAAGACAATCACGGAAGAGACTGACATTTCCTGTGCCCCTCCTTTGGCATCCGAGACATGTATATCCAGATTATTTAGTATATTTTTATATCCAAATTATTTAGTATATTTTTTCTTGAGACAAATTGGGAAATTTTCTAAGTTCCTTACATGTGGATTTTTCTGTTCATCTCTCTAATGGTAGGGAAGACGCTTCCATAGAAAATATCCAAATTATTTAGTATGTTTTTCCTTGAGATAAATTGAAAATTTTCTTAAATTCCCTACATGTGGAGTCTCATGAAATTTTGAACGGGGGTAGTTCTAGCAGCGTGTATTTTATAAATGATTGGTAGTCTCATAGTTGCCATTTATAGCTTTTCACTGCACTATGGCATTTAAACAAAAAATCAAAACCTCTTAATATTTTTAATATTTTTGAATTAATTTTTTGATTTTTATTGAAACATGTATACTAAAAAATACTTACAATGAAATGCTCTTGGTCACCTTTTCATTCATTTCTTAGGTGGGCTTTGCTTGAAATCAAAACACTTGCAATCTTCAGACGGCTTAAATTCAAAGCAATATCATTTATTTCAAAAACTAGTTCCTCATTGCAAATTTTAATTTTTGAGTAAGGCGATGTTGTTTTCTACTTCATAGAACTAATTACTAAGATATAATTTATTATGCTATAAAGACAGCTTAAAAATGATAGCTAGAATCCCATGTAAACTCTGAAGGTAAATGGCTATTATCCGCTTCTAATATAGTTTATCAATTGGACAACATTTTAACTTTATAGCTATTACTTGTATATTATATCATGTCACTGGATGTCTTCTCTACATTACTTATCCTTGAGTTTTATATTTTATTATTTATAGGCACCATTTAAATAAACTCAATGGAGCCATGTAGGCCTAACCAAATTGATAATGAAGTCAAGGCTAAACAAGTAGAAGCCAATGTTAACATTTTATCAAAAGGAGCAAATACATCAAATGAAATGACCAGAAGCTTCATCCCACTAGCATCTGATGATATAAAACTCAATATAGGAATGAAGTTTAATTCTGAAGAAGATGCATATATTTTTTATAACAATTATGCAAGGTGGTATAGATTTAGTATAAAAAAGAATCAGATAAAGAGGCTAAAAAGTGAAGAAATTTCTCGTAGTATTTTTAGATGCTCTAAATCAAGAATGCAACATCAAAAGATTTTAAATCTTGAAGAAATATAGGTGGAGAGATGAAGTATAACATGTTGCAATTGTGGAGCTATCCTTTGTGTGAATAAAGGGGTCGGTGAGATTAAATGGGTTGTAACAAAGTTTATGAAAAATCATAATCATACGTTGTTAACTCCTATCAGGTTATATATATATTATGGTCACATAAGAATATTGTAGATACTAAGTTAAACCTTGTTGTGGGTTTGAAAGATGCACATGTGGGAGTTGCCGGGGCAATTAATTTTTTTACAAATGAAGCTAGAGGAACATCTTAGTTGGGATATTTAGAAAACAAATGTTAGAAATAGCTTAAAAAGAAGATAAACCAAGTAGGAGTGTAAGTCAGGTGGGTTCGGTGTGGGTTTTAGCTTATCTAACCCTAACCCTTATTTTTACAATCTTTTTCTTACCCTAACCCTAACCCCTTACTTTTATAACTTTTTCCCAACTCTAACCCTAACCCTACATATGCAGGTTGACTTCAGGTTTAGGTTCAGGTTGAAGAACCTTTCTTTTTAAATAAAAGTACACTTGGTTTATATTTGGCATGCTTTTTCATTATTTTTTCTTTTCCTTCAGTTATAGTATCATCCTTTGTCAGATGACTATTAGTCATCCAAACTGTTCATTCCTTTGTTAAATAAAATCAAAATCCTTTGAAAAAAGAAGAAAAGAAAAAGAAAAAGAATAGTATTGGAAGGTGAGGGATATCTCATGACTAGTGGTTTGGTCATAATCATAGTTTCATAGGATCCTAACTCATTCTAGAATGTTGTTATTACATGGTTTATTTAGGTTTATTTTCAATATTTAAAGGATTTTCTACAAGTTCTATCTTTATGTATAAGTCGTTCTAAATAATGTCACTCAAAAGACAGACAATCCAGATTTGAGAGATCATGCATATATATATATATATATATATATATATATATATATATATATTGGTGCCTACTTTCAACTGATCCTGAGGTATAGTTTTAAGTATTTTTAGTACATGTAATTTGTGATATCCTTTAATTACATTTGAGAATTTTATTACCTTTATCTCTAGCAGCAAAAGATGTTGTGCTTACGTAGATATAGACTATTGTTACTAGGGTATATTTTTTATTTTTATTTATTTTTAATGAAGGGGTGTGGGTTCGGGTTTGAGTGGGTTACTCCCTTCCTGCCTCTAACTCGAAGTAGGTGTGGGTTCAAGTGTGGGTTAGGATTGAAAAATGCCTTCCCAACCCTGCTTGAAATCCTGGTTCGGGCAACCAGGTTCAGGTTGAACCTACCCCGACTTATACCCCTAAAGCCAAATATGATTCTAATAGGGAACTTTACATAGATACTTACTAAAAAAGAGTATTGAAGACCCAAACTTCAATTTTGAGTTGAATGTTGATGATGATAAGCATTTCTTATTTTGTTTCTAGGTTGATGGCATCTCAAAAGCAGATTATAAGATTTTTAATAATGTTATTTGTTTTGATATTACTTATAAGATAGATAAATATGATTTACCATTTGGACCATTTGTAGGAGTAAATCATGATAAGTAGTCAATTTTCTTTGGAGCTGGGCTTCTTCTTAAAGAGATAGTTGAAGATTTTAAGTGGTTATTCAAAACATGACTAAATGCCATGGGTGGAATTCCACCAAAAGCAATAGTCACTGATCAAGACTCAGCAATTATGGTAACAATTGCTGAGATTTTTTCACAGACACATCACCAATTATGTTCTTGGTACATCAACAAGAAATTATCAGAGAAGTTGAAACACATAATTCATAGCAATGAAAGTGTTATGTCAACATGGACCAATTATATTTGGGCATCTGAAAGCATTGATGGATTTGAAGAAAAGTAAAAATGTTTGATTGAATGATATAAGTTACAAGAGAATAAATGACTTCAATATATGTATAATATTCAAAAGATGTGGATACCAACTTTCTTAAAATATATTTTCTTGGCTAATATGATAACATCAAGGAGAAGTGAAAGTATAAATGTCATGTTTGATGGATTTACAAATCATAAAATTGATTTACTTAATTTTGCCGAAGGGTGTGGAAGGACAATTAAGAGAAGGCGTGAGATGGAATTATAGAATGATGCTAATACTTCATATAGAAAACCTGTGATGAAAATGAAGCATAC
Organism: Pouteria campechiana; assembly: GCA_036873735.1. Taxonomy (NCBI): domain Eukaryota; kingdom Viridiplantae; phylum Streptophyta; class Magnoliopsida; order Ericales; family Sapotaceae; genus Pouteria; species Pouteria campechiana. The sequence continues at coordinate 7,004 of JAYJMB010005936.1, forward strand.
TATTGAGGTTCAGATGACTGAAATCTACACTCAAACAATTTTCAAAGAGTTTCAATTCCAAGTTGAGAAAAGCAATTACTATAATGCTCAGCTTCAGCATATACATGGAGATGTGAAGCAATGACATGCGTTTAGATTTGGATCCCAGAAAAGTAAGAAAAGTCATTTTGTGGAGTGAAATAAAAAAATCAAAGTTGCAGATTATCCTTGTCAATTGTTAAAGCTTAATGACATTGAATATAAGTATATTATTGCATTGTTTAGGTTTAAAAATATTCTGAACATGCCCCCAACCCATATATTAAAGCGATGAATATAAAATATGAAAGTCAATACCGCAAGAGATGCATGTTGATCCACAAGAATCGTTGAAGAATCTAGTATGTTTCATCGATTTATATTGGAACAACAATGGATTTTTTTTTTAATGAAGGAACCCAATGCATTAGGGCATATAAGATAATCCAAGAGTTATTTGAAAAGGAAAGGGCTGTGATTTCTGAGCTTCCATAAGAAAATACTATAAGTGTTGAAGATTTTAGGCAAGATTCACAACCCGAAAATGTAGCTGAGGTGTCCGAGGGGGATAATTTCATCACAAATGAGAGTGGCCTTGATGGGAATAATCCTTCACATGCTGTCGCTACAAATGAATAATTACCCACATAAGGTTCTGAATCCATAGGTATCTTTAACCCACATGTTGTTCAAATAAAAGGATGTACAAGTAAAAGATATAAGTCAACGGTTGAGCAACCAAGAAAAGTGGAAAGATTATGCCGTAGTTGTTGGAAGTTTATGATGGGACATGACAAGAGATCTTACCCTTCATTAAAAGTTGACAACTTACAAGGAGGTGAAGAAAGTGATATTCAGATTGGATCGGGTATAGGGAGAGGTCATGGAAGAGAAGGTTAATTGTTGTATCCATATTCTTGTTTTATGCTTATTTCATATGGGAGTTATTAATTTGCATTATTTTTCTTCGTATGATAGATGTGACAATTTACCATATTTTTTTTGCAGGTGGCGCCTTTCAATAGACTCAAATGGTGGGGAATAGTAGGGGTAGTAGTAGTAAATCTGCATATAGTATTTCTAGCTTTAGAAGACAAAAGTGCTATTGTGGGTTGGATGTTGTTTTGCTCACATCCTCTACCAAAAAAAAATCTTGGAAGATATTTTTTTCCGATGCCCTTATTACTTTGTATGTATATTCATATACAGTTTCAGTTAATGATAAGAAATATTGTTCTAACATGTTTTTTTAACCTTAGGATAAAAGTAGAGATTGCCACTTTTTTGACTGGGTTAATCATAATAAGATGGCAGGGCAGAATTATCCAAGTTTTAAGCAAGAGGAAGTAGTCAATATGCTAAACAAAAAAGAGGAGCCCATTCGATGTGCTACACATGCTGTTGTAATTGAAAAATTATATAAAAAATGAAGATGTTAAAGGGCAACTTGGCTATAGTTGAAAAAAGGGTTTGGAAATTATCCTTAGTAGTAAAATTACTTTATGGTCTATTTGTTTTTATTATGTTTAAATGGATTATGTAATTTATCACACAAATGTAGTTTGTCTGATAGTTCCTTATTTCATTGTAACTTGTGGAATACTTTTCATGGATCTTGGAAATGAATTTCATATTTTGCTGAATTTGCTATTTGTTGTTAGGATGGAATGAGTTGGTTTTTTCTTAATGATGTTGCAAGTGTTGAACAAAATGTGAACAAAATGTAGAATCATGCTCGTGGACAAGAATATGAATTCCCTTTGCATCTGATATAGTTTTTTGAGCTCCCATTTGTTTCAACCTTACTTTGACAACATGAAGTTTTTTAAAATTCTGATTTGGAGCTGTAAAATGCACTTTTGAGGCTCTTCTAACTTGTCTTTTGAAGTTCAAATTATGCTCCTGAGACTTGGAAGTATTTCTGAAGTTGCCTCTGAGGAGAATCTGAGTGACTTCTGAAGAAGGTTTTAATCTCTGAAATTGTCTTTGATAAACTTCTAAGTGATTTCTAGAGTCTAGAGTCGTACTCTATTAATTTCCAGAGATCCATAGAAGGCAAATAACTACTAAGGACCTATTTGTTACATTTTCATTCTAAAATACACTACTGATACAATTGCAGAGTTACCAGGGTTTCAAAGCCTCCGATGTTAAATCTTCAAAACCTTTGAAGAGAAGTCATGGAAATTTTCTTGCAGTTAACATGTCATCGCAAGTTTGGATCCTCCCAAGTTATAACTTCAAATCCTCTGAAAAGGTGAAAATTTGGCACCTTGCAATATCTTTAAAGTAGAACTTCGAGTCCTCTGAACATGTAGTTTCGAATCCTCTGAAGTAGCAGAAGGAGCATCTTGTAGCAAGATTTGGGGCCTCCGAAGTTATGGCTTCAGATCTTCTTAAGATATAACTTTGGATTCTCCAAAAGTTGCACAATAAGATCGGCGATGCTTCTACATGTTCTAGCCTCTAAAGTTTGACTCTAAAACATGTCGTAACACCTCTAAAGATATAACTTTGGGTCCTCTGAAATGTAGTTCCAGATCCTCCGAAGTAGCAAAAGGAGCATCTTGAAGTAGTGCTTAGCGGCCTCCGAAGTTATGGCTTTGGATCCTTTGAAGCAATGAGAGGAATTGTCATAAAGCCTCCAAAGCCATAACTTCGGATCATTCAAAGTAGTAGGAGGTGCATTTTGTAGTAGTGCTTCGAGACCTTAGAAGTTATAGATTCAGATCCTCTGAAGATATAACTTTGGATCCTTCGAAGTTGCACAATAAGCTCAGTGATGCTTCTACGTGTTCTAGCCTCTAAAGGTTGATTCTGAAACATGCTGTAACACCTTTGAGACTTCTGATAAAAAGAGGGTAAAAACCTCCAAAAACCTAAAACTTATTTGAAGCATCCGATATCCCTTCTCCGAGCAACGCAAATCCCATTTCAGAGAAGACACATCTTGTTCCCACTAATTTCAAATCTCTAGTGCAAATAAGTTTTTCACTTCTTCATTTCCAATAGAAAATTCCAACTCCTTTCTCAACCCTTTTCATTTTAGTTAAAAATCTTCATTTCTACCAAAAACCTAGCCTTCTCTGCTGCAATGGCAAGAACAAAGGAAGACAACAAATTAGTGAAGATTAAATCAAGAAATAGAAGAAGGGAAAAAGAAGAAACTCTAGAAATGAGCGCCTCTAAAAGAATTAGAGCTGAGGATGATATACTCAAGGTAACATTCCTCAATAAAGAATCTACACACTATCGGTACCTACAGAAGTATGAAAACAAGAAAATAGTAAGTGGGAGAATTTTAAATTTTAAAGTATTTGGAGAAAAAGGCATGAACTTGGAAGTATGTGATTGATTTAAATTCCAAGGATGGATGACTGCTATAAGTTGTAAAGATGCTTGTTGTCCTAGACTAGTGAGAGCACTAGTCAGTAATCTCAATATAAGCATAAAAAATTTGTAGATAGGAGAAGTTGAAGTAAACTTATCCACTAATAATATAAGAAGAAGCGTAAACTCCCTGATGTTGAGAAAGAAGAGATTGAATGGCCCTCAAAACGAGTAAAACTGTTTTCAAACTCGTAGGAGCTGAAATAGATGAAAAGAAAAATTATCTACATGTTAGTTATTTATGTATAAGTCTCAAGCTAGCATACACTATGATAATAAATAATGTGTATCCAAGGATAGATGCAACAGATGCAATTTCAGAGAAAGATGCAAAAATCCTGTGGGCTTTAAAGAATAGGAAGAAGGTGAACCTTGCACAAATTATGCTAGATCATTTGTATTAGGTGAAATCTACAACAAGGTTCCCACTTCCCTATGGAATGATTTTTACAAAGATCCTCAAAGATGCTGGAGTAAACTTGTCTGTAGAAAAAGGAGAGGAACCTAAGAACATAGACATGGTTGACAAAGCTACTTCAAAGAGAATAGGATTCAAGCAAACTCAAGCAGGCTGGATTATTGAGAAACTAAGAAAAGTAAAGCAGTTGAAGAGATCCAGACCTAAAGAAGATCAAGTAGAAGTAGATAGAGGGGAAGAAGCTCCAAGAGAAGAACCTCGAACTGAAAGAGAATTAGAAAATATACTAAGAGAAAAGAATGCCACTATACCAGCAGTAGTAGCCCGCTCTTTCACACCTGTTAGGTCTTCATCTCCAATGAGACATACTCATCAAACATCTTCACAAACATCCCCGTCAATTCCTCCTACACCTCAACTTAATCAAACTACTTACCTAACTATACAACAACTGCAAGACATTCATTTTGCCCACCTATTACCCATTCACACAGAAATAACTAACCTTGAAACCCAAACCTCAAACCTCAACCTAAAGATAGACTCAATATGAGAATCATTGCTTCACAAACTAGATGCATTAAGTGCTCAAATTAAAACTGTCAAAACCCAATCTCAAACCCAACACTCACCATCCTACTCACTCCAAGCATTTCCTCATC
>JAYJMB010005937.1:0-11491 GCA_036873735.1 Pouteria campechiana
GTGGATTAGTATATTGTATACAGGATAATGGTGGTAAATTAGGGGAGACTCTGTCGGAATTTTCTCTGAATTTACCACTAGTAATGCGCCAGGAAGGAGGGGCGTTACAGCTCTAAACTGAAAGATGAAAATAATAAGCTCAACAGTAAATAATGTACCATGGGTGAACTTGAGCAAGTCAAGACTGAAAATAATGCCCTTAAGAAAACCTTAACTTCCACCATGTTTAGAATAAAACCCAAGAGAAAAGGTGGACAACAACAAAGAAAACAAAATAAAAATTCTTGAAGAAAATAAAGGCCCAAACTGACCATGATTTGGGTTCCCAAAGCTGTAGCAAATGTAGTAAATGTTACCAAGTCTCTAGATATTAGAGTAGTGACACCCAAGAAACAGTGAGTTCCAAAATTCTTTACCACTAACCCCTCTTAACCCATTCTCAAAAAAAGTACCAAGAATTAAAACTTAAATTTGTCATTGCAGGTGTGTCTGAGTGTTACAAGGAGCAGCATGTGGTACATTTATAGTGGTTGCTTAAAATAGATGACAAGGTAAAAGGAGTTGTTCACTGAGATAAAAGAGAAGAATGGTGGAACAATGACCTTTAGAGACAATGGAAAAGGTAGATAGGTTGGGATTGGTAAGGTTGGCCAACCACACTCTACTATTATTTCTAATATTTTGTTAGTTGAGGGATTAAAGCATAACCATCTAAGTATTAGCCAATTTTGTGATAGTGGTTATAAGGTTATATTTGAATCTCATGTTTATTTAATAATAGATCAGTCCAACTTAGTTCTAATTCTAGGTAGAAGACATAAAAATGTATATGTTGTAAACCTTCATAATATCCAAGCCAAGTGTCTTATTAGTAACGATGAGTCCCTATTATGGAATAGAAGATTAGGACATGCCAACAAAGACATGAATGAAAGACTATACTATAAAGATCTTGTAGTTGGCTTACCTGAAAGGAAATTTGATAAAGGATGATTGTGTGATGCTTGCTTGAAAGGAAAGCAAGTAAAAAGTCTTTCAAATCAAATAAAGAAGTATACACAACTAAGCTTCTTCAATTACTACATATGGACTTAGTGGGACCAATAAGAACTAGGAGTCTTAGAGGGAAACATTATGCATATGTCATTATTGATGACTATAATAGACATATGTGGGTAATGTTTCTGGTATCCAAAGATGAGACTTTTTCATTCTTTGAGATGAACGAACAAAGCTCTCATATTGTTTCCATAAGGAGTGATCATGGTAGAGAGTTTGAAAACCATAGGTTCATGGCTTTCTATGAAAACGATGACATATTTCAAGCCTTCTTTGCACCAAGAACACCCTAATAGAATGGAGTGGCTAAGAGGAAGAATCGGTCATTACAAGAGATGACAATGACCCTGTTGAGAGAATACAATCTACCATAACATTTATGGGATAAAGGTATGAATACCATTTGCTATGTTATCAATAGAATTCATACTAGGCCATTGCTCAACAAGACTCCATTTGAATTGTATTATGGCAAGAAGCCTAACATATCATATTTTCATAGCTTTGGTTGTAAATGTTATGTTCTTAACAATGGTAAAGGAGACCTTGGGAAATTTGATAGTAGATCTAATGAAGGTATCTTTCCTGGCTATTCCATTGTTAGCAAGGGATTCAGAGTCTATAACCTGAGTAGTAGATCTATTTAGAAGTCTATTCATGTCAGATTTGATGAAACTACTAACTGCTCAAAAAGAACAAGTGATTTTGATGACAATGAAATAGACTCACAATAGGCATGGAGAGCATGAACTTGCAAAACCAAGATAAGCAAGCTCTACAAGCAAAGACAATAATGGATGAAGTTGAACCATCCACAACAGAGGTAAATGAGGAAGGTAACTCTTCTTTTTCTAGAGCTTGGAGGTTTCTGCATGCTCATCCTAAAAACTAGATAATTAGTAATGTGTACAATAGAGTTAGGACTAGATCTTCTTATCACCAAGTATGTGGTCATTTTGCCTTTATATCTCAACTTACATAGAAGATGCTTTGGAAGATAAGAATTAGATTTTAGCTATGCAAGAGGAATTGGACCAATTTAAAAGAAACAATGTGTGGACTCTTATTCCAAGACCAAACCATCAAGCTGTTATAGAAACAACATGGGACTTTAGGAACAAACTTGATAAATCTGGATTGGTAATAAGGAATAAGGCAAGATTAGTAGCAAAAAGGTATTGTCAAGATGAAGGGATAGATTTTGAGGAGTCTTATGCCCCTATTGCTAGGATAGAAGCCATTAGAATGCTGTTGGCATTTGCATGTTATATGAATTTCAAACTTTACTAGATAGAGGTTAAATCTGCATCCTTGAATGGTTTCATCCATGAAGAGGTTTATGTCGAACAACTCCCTTGGTTTGAAGACCCTCATGATCCTAACCATAACTTTATACTCAAGAAAGCCCTTTATGGATTGAAATAAGCTTCTAGAGCTTGGTAGAAGAGGCCAAGCAGATTTTTGATTGAGAAAGGTTTCTCAAGGGGTAAGGTAGATACCACCCTCTTTATTAAGCATGCTATTAAAGACATACTTATTATTCATATTTATGTAGATGACATTGTCTTTGGTGCTACTGACAAAAATCTTTGCCATGGGTTTTCTAAGACAATGCAAGGAGAATTTGAGATGAGCTTGATGTGGAGCTGAACTTCTTTTTGAGACTACAAGTGAAGTAGATGAAAGAAGGAATCTTCATCCACCAAGCCAAATATACAAAAGAGTTGCTAAAAAAGTTCAACCGTGAAGATGGAAGAAGATTTAGAACTCCTATGAGAACGTCCATCAAAATGGATAAGGACAAGAAAGGTAAACAAGTTTGTCATAAGTTATATACAAGCATGACAGGATCTTTATTACATTTAATTGATAGTAGGCTAGATATCATGTTTAGTGTTTGTATAAGTGTTGCATTCCAGTCAAATCCTAGAGATTTACATCTCACTATTGTCAAAAGGATCTTTAGATACCTCTTAGACACTCTAAACCTTGGTTTATGGCATCCAAAAGATTCCAGTTTTGAGTTGGTAGGGAACTCAGATGCTAATTTTGCTAGATATAAGATAGATAGGAAGAGTACCTCAGGGACATGTCGGTTTCTAAGAATCATGTGTAGAGTCCTATAGTATGGCTTAACCCAAGAGGGGAGGGATGAATTGGGTATAAAAATTCTTTGCTTAACCACTTTTAAAAACATTTCCCTCTCTTGGTGATTGTGTATGGTGCATTATAAGATAAATAATAAAAGTGGTAAAGAGAATGGAAAATAAAACAAATAAACAACCACAAACATAGACAACATGATTTTTATAGTAGTTCAGGAGTCCTATCCTTACCTCCACTCTTACAAGAGCACACACTTATTGTGCCTTGGGTTCCACTTTATCCCATATAATGAAAATACGAAAGTACTCCCAGCACTCTTCTAGATTCCAACTCCAGGGGGCATAACCAACACTTTTCTGGATTCCAACTCCAGGGGGCATAACCAACACTTTTCTGGATTCCAGCTCCAAGGGGCATAAACATAGTGTTCCCAATACTCTTCTAGTTTTACAAAATCACTAGGAAAGTCACTAATTTTGATGATCACCAGCAAACTTGGTTTTTTAGAGATCACCAACAACTCTCTAGTTTCAAGTTTACCAGAAAACTTATACACTTTTACATAACATTTCTCTCAAGCACAGGGGAAGATATGATCTCTTCACAACTCTAACAACATAGAAAGATCTTCCCAAAATATAAACTCAATGGCCATAAGGATATTCATATCGAAGCTTATAGAAGATAGATGACGATTTAAGCTCTTAGCCATGGGTGGAAGGATTTGCATAAGGTTAAGCTCATTTGAAAAGTATTCCTTCACCCCCTTTGAATCATCCCACCTTGTCTCCTTAAATAGATTCTTCATAATTTTGACCATTGGAGAAGATAGGTTTTGTTGAATTTAGAAATGAGAGCAGCATTGAATGAATAAGACCATTGAGATTTCTACCATTGATGTCCAGGCCTTTCTAATTTGTCTCGAGCTGTTACATCGTTGTTCAGAGAGGAAGATGAGCTATTTCAAAAGGTGTTCCTCGTTTGACTTGTCACAGCTTGAAAAAACCTACAGCACCGCTTGTTACTAAAAATGATAACTAAAATAAGTCTGCACAATCAGAACACGAGTGCAGATGCCATTTGGATGCAAGTCACATGAATTGATTTTTCTCCAACAAGTCATTACCTATCTTTGTCTACATTTGTCTGTCATAAGTTATAAATGAATTCTCCCATTAGTTTGTCCGTTAGTTGATCCTTTGTGAGTGAGATTTGTCTGTTACAAGTAATAAACAAACTCTAAATAACACAGACAAAGTCAAACTAATCAATAAAAAAACTTTAATTTTTTGCATGAATTCCTCCAAAAGATTTGTCTATCAGTCGATCTTTTGTGAATATGCTTTGTCTATTGTAAATAACAAATGAACTTTGGGTAGTGCAAATGAAGTCAAATTGATCGATACTTAAACTCTCATGAACAGACAAAGTGTAATGTTCTTCTTTTATTTCATATTTGTCTGTTGAAGGTGACAAACGAAGTGTCATGTTCTTCTTTTATTCCATATTTGTCTATTAGAGGTGACAGATGGAGTGTAATGTTCTTCTTTTGTTCCATATTTGTCTATTGGAGGTGATAGATGAATTCTACTTTGTCTTGCTTGAACAGACGAAGTGTAATATTCATCTGGTGTAAGTAATAGATGAACTTTGCTTTTCTTTGTCTTGGACTAATTACTTTACATGTTGCATATAGGTTTGTCTGTTGTAAGTTGCAGACAAACGTGCCTTTGTCTGTTAAAGTTCATTTGTCCAAGTAGCTCTTCGTCTATGTTTACTGTGCAACTTCTACTTTGTCTTCCACTTTGTCTTTTGCTTTATCTATAGTAAGTAACAAATGAATTTGATTTGTAGATGAAGTGGAATTTTGCATTTGTTATGCATTCTTCAAGTAGCAGAATGAGTTTGTTTCTATAGCTTCCTTCTTTCTTTAAACTTGATTTAAGCTTAGTTGAAGTTGCACTCCTTTGTCTGTTCATCTTCCCTTTTTTTTCCTCAGATGAATCCATTCTTCTAACTTTGTTGGTTAGACAAAGTTTTCTTCAATTTGTGCATGATTGTCTGGCTGGCAGTCCTTCCTTGTTTATTTGTCTGAGTGTTTGATGGAGCTTCTTCTTCTTTCTTTATCTCCAACAATTTTAATCTAGTCAGTGTAAATAGTTCAAATTTCTTGAACCACTTTGTGTTCTTTGACCATGGCTTTGTCTTCAATTACTTTTATCTTGCATTTATCTGTGGAATTTTTCTCTTAAGGTCAACAGACAAGACAAGCTCACTGTAATGCTTCTTTGAAGCCTTGTTTTCTCTCATTGCTTTTGTTCATGGAAGCTTTCTCTTAGACAATGCAACCTTTCTTATTGCTTGACTTCAAACCTTCTATTTTCTCCTTCTTCTTCCACGATCTCCATCAGTTCAACCCCTTTGGAACATAGCAGATAATTTTGGCAATTTATTGCTACTGATTGTGATTCTGCACTTAGAACTTTTCTACACTTGCTACATTGTTAGCTTTTAAATTCATTAACAGAATGTATTTTATCCACATGTGCTTTTAACATGTTCTAAAGCAAGGATAATATACATCTCTATATAGGGGCATAATGTGAAAGCTTAAATGAATATGGTGTTAAGTGTGATTTAAGAAATTAATGGTTTAATGAATAACTATTAAGGTTGAGCACACCATTAATTAAAAGATGTATGCTTGCATATGTAAACATTAATGATTATGCATTCATATCGATTATCATGATTGTGCATATGATTGTTAGAGATTTAAGCATACATATTGCTTATCTTAATACAAGTTTTGTTATCATCAAAATCATATATGGTAATCCTGATATCATGATCAACTCATGGTTTTCCAAGAAACAAACATCTATTGAATTGTCAACTACAAATGTTGAATATGTTGCAGCGGACAGTTGTTGTGCATAGATTCTTTGGATGAAACTACAATTGGGTGACTATATTATGAAATTTGTTGATACACTAATCAGATGTGACAATACCAATGATATAAATCTAACCAAGAATCCAATTATTCATTCTAGATCTAAGCATGTAGAGATTAGGCATTATTTCATTAGAAATCACGTCAAAAATCACAACGTCTACCTAGAATTTGTACCAATCAAAAATCAATTAGTAGACATTTTCACTAAGCCACTCCCTGAGGATATATTTTGCATGACTAGAAGGGAGTTAGGTGTGATAGACCCACATGCATAACTTCTTGAACCAAATGGTACATATGGCAAATAGCAAAGTGTTGATGATGAGCAACAACATATGAGTGAACATTTATGGTACAAACAATTATGTTCCCAAGCATTGTAGAAATAGATATAAATATACAGGGAAATAATTAAAATATAGTGGATAGCATGTATAGAGAATACATCAGCAAGCAAAATCCACTGATAGAAAGATGACAAGAATGATTAGAAAGAATGACACCAAAACTTTGAAAAGAAGCCACAATAAGTATCTGTAGCTATAAAGTTCATGCCTCAATCTTCTACAAATAAAATCAACATTAGAGAGCATCTGCCTAAGAAAGATTCAGACAAATTGTTATATGGATAAGTTAAATAAATTGCTTATAATCAACGCTTGTCCACAATACAAAGATGAATTTAGTTTGTAGAGAGATGAAATGAATCTGAACTCAGACAAATGAAGGGCTAAAATGGAGTCAAATTATTCAAGCATTTGTCTCTCATATAAAGTCTATTTGAAACTGAAAAAGAACAAGGAACTTGCTTGCAATCCTTTACAAAAGATAAAGAAGATGAAGTAGAAGCTGCACAATAGTTATAGAAGAACAACTTTGTCTATCGTCTTCATTTGCAGGAGTCATCTGCCACTTGCAATAGATAAGCCATCAAATAAACACAGAAGAAACAATTATTAATGCTTCAACGATTCATCTATTACTTTTAATAGACAACCCATAATATGAACAACTAAAAAGAGGATTCATCTGCATGTCGTAAGTTCATTTATCGCTTATGATAGACAAACCAACAGATGAACCATTTGGAAGACTTTGTCTACGGCCTGCAACTTCATCAGTAGATTCTATAGATAAACAACACACAAAGTCATTTCATCTGTTGAGAAGAAGCCTTGTCCGCACAAAAAAAGTCATCTGTTACTTACAACAGACAAAACAATAGACAAATACTTTGTCTACGGAAAGAAAACTTCATCTGGTGAAAGAGAACTTCGTCTAGTGAAAGAAATTTTGTCTCCTATGAGGAAGCATTTGTTCGAACCAACAAGAGTCATACGTTACTTACAACAGAAAAACTAACAGACAAAGCTACTTTGTCTAATAAAAGAAACTTCATCTGCTAAGAGAATTTCATCTGATGATTAGTAGAGAGAAGAACTCCATTTGTGTTTCTACAATTCATCTATTACTTATATCAGACAAACTAGAAGATGAAGTAAAAAGCTATAATGATCTCAGATAAATTTAGAAAGACAAAGTTGTCGATTATGTTGATCTACTCAGAGCCACTTTGTCTATTACTTACAAGAGACAATCAAAGACTTAATTAGACAAAGTCCTTAGATAAAATATGGATGAATCTCAATGGCATATGATGAAGAGTAGAAGCCACCTATACTAAACATAAACATCACTGACTGCACTTTCTGGTCAAACTCTCATTCGGAGCAGATTCTATTAAACAAACTAGACAGATTAAGCTTAGCTGAAGATGGAAATAAATTTGAAGGAAAACATTCTACACTCTGATAAAAGAAAAGTATTGAAAGGAAAGGTTATTGATTTTTACTTATTCAAAGAAATGAAGATGGAAGTATGCAGTTGGATAAGTTTCCAGGGGTGGAATGAATTCATGAGTTGCAAAGATAAATGTTATTCAAGAACGGTGAAAATACTTCTTCGAAACTATGATCCTAAGATGAAAAAGCCCTAGATTAGGGACAAGGAAATAAACATGTCTTCTGAAAGCATTAGATAATGCTTAAATCTCCTTATGATTTTGAATGGCCTACACATAGAAAAGAGTTATTTTCACAGCTAACAGGAACAACCATTAGGGACAATGTAAAAAGTTTCAATCCCAAGCATCTAGATGTAAATATGAGACTTGCACACAATGCCTTAAGCAACAACATATATCCCAAATTTTGAAGCAGGGATAACATTTTTGAAAGAGACGCAAGGACTATATGGGAGCTAAAATATAAGAAGAAGCTAGATCTAGCCAAACTCATGTCTAAACAGCTTCATCGAGTAAAATCATCAGCGAGACATCCTCTACCCTATGGTATGGCAATGACCAAAATTTTAAGAGATGCAGAGGTGGATTTATCACATGAAGTACTAGATGAATTCAAGTAATTAGACATGATTAGTAAGATGATACTAAAAAGAATGGGAATATCCATTTCATCAGATGGTATAGTCATTGAGAAAGCAAAGAGGGTAGGATAACCATGAAGGATTAGGAAAGAAGGAGAAGAAGAAGAAGAAGAAGAAGAAGAATAAGAAGAAGAAAAAGAAGAAGAAAGGGTTGAATCAATCAGAGAAGAAAGGGAGGAAGTCCCCTTAATAGCAGCAAAAGGTGTCAACTCATATATACAAACTGATGAAATAAATGGAGAAACTGTCACTGAAAATTTTGTGACTGAAATGAATGATGAGCTGATACAAGATTATTTCTTTACTAAAGAAAGTACAACAATGGGAAATGAAGATCTTGAATCTTATGCCAGAATAGGAGGAAGGGTAAGAGATGAAGAAGACAAATCAAAGGACCATATACTATCAACCTCAGCAGCAACAGAAGTAGAGGCAATAACTACACCATCTCTACCTCAAAGTTAAAAAGTCATTTAGACCAACCCACTTATCTTCACCAATGCATCCCACTCCACAAGACCTAGAGAGAAGACTCATCAATATTAAAACATTCTTTTCAGCTCTCAATGTTAAGATGGACTCAATGGATCCAAAACTAGGCACTCTAATTTTCTTAGCTAAATCCATAAAAGATTAAACACAATCATTTCAATGCTCTCCAAAATTTCTCCAATCCATAGAACTAGACCAATATCACCAATTAGGTCTACCCATTCCTCAACTTTCCCTTCATTCTCCAACTCCCATCACTCACCTTTTATTCACATAACTCATAATTGTTCAATCTCCACATCTTCCTCATTTTCATCTCTATCTGAGTCAGTTGAACCACTCTCTGATTCAAAAATACCTCCTGCTCAAATTTTTAACACCATAAAAACCATCTTAAAGAAAAGCACTCATCCTTCATTTAGTGTGCCTCATAGTATCACTCATCCTCATCTCTCCATTACTAGAACTAGGAAATTCACTCTTGCTGAAAAAGCAAAAACACATCTACATTCCTTTCAAACAGAAAAATCCTAGCTTTCTTCTACAAAAGATCCTAGAAAATTTATACCCCTTGATATCTCTATTCCACCACCAATAAAACTTAGCAGGAAGATAAGATTGACAGAAGAAGAAATTGAGCACAAACAAAGAATTAATGAATGTGTTCAATTTGAATTGAAAGATCAAAAGACAAGTTTTAGTTATTTAGATATTCCATTCCCACACTTCAATGACCTTGAATTCATAAAACTTAATATAGACATCGTTAAAAGGCCTTTTCCTAAAGACTTCAAGCCAAATCTTCCAAATATAAATGAGTTTGTTGATAATTTCAAATTAAATTTCTAGGGACCATCATCATCAACATCATTCACCCCAACTCCTCCAATGAATAATTCTATATTTGTTAAGTCAACTTCAAGGGTGTTACCTCACGCTGTTCTTGAAGCATCTAACCCCAATTTGTTCTATCTCCCATATAATGTATACCGATAGTGCAGGTTCATCTAAATCAATGCATATTTTTCTAACTTACCTTCACCCTTTCCTGAATTTGATAATCTAGACCATTTTGACAGGTTAAGAGTAATTGAACCTTAAGAAACTATTTCTACAAAATTAGGGATTTCACCATCCATCCTAACAATTTCTTCCTCTAGTACCTCTTCTTCTAACTCAACACATCTTCTTCTTACTTTACCCAATCCTCTACCTTCTTCAAGATTCAAAATTCCAATCACTAAAATCGAGAAATCTATTTCTAAACCTTCAAAAGTTGATAACCCCTCCGAAAATTATAGGTATATTATTCCCATAAGTCACACTTTATACAAAAGAAGGATGGTAGCCAATGCTCAAGGAAAACCTCTTCCTTATCCATATTTAGCAGATCCTGAATTTCAACTTCGACTTAAGGTTATCAACTATAAGGAAAGCACTATACAACCTAAGGATAATGTTTAGACTACTAAATACATTGTATTTTGATTTTGTCTATATCTTGTACATTTATCTTGCACATCAATGAAGTATACATTCTCTAATAATGCCTGAATGATCTCAGTTTATAGCTTTCCCATATTGGTTGAATGTTATTCCTTGGAAATTATTTATCTTTTTAATTTTGACAAAAAGGGAGAGAAATATAATGCAACTTGACTGAAAATAGAGCAATATAGAGTAAAAATTACGGTACCGATTCAAGGGGATCCCGGTCACATGAGTTAAAACTTATAAATAGTGTACTAAGTCTGGAGAAGCTAGATAAGCCAAAACTAAGTAAGATAAACTAAAAACTATGCACTAAGTTAGGAGAAGCCATAATACACTTATTCATGACTAAATTTCATATGCATTTACACTAATGAATACTTTTACTCTCTTGAAAGGTATTTCACTCAAATATTTTATCTTCATTAAAAAGAAGGAGAATGTTGAACCAAATGGTGCATATGACAAACAACCAAGTTTTGATGATGAGCAACAACATATGAGTGAATATTCGTGGTACTAACAATTGTGTTCCCAAGCATTACAGAAATAAATATAAATATAAAAGGGAATAATTCATATACAGTGGACAGAGTATACAGAGAATACATCAGCAAGCAAAATCCACTAATGAAAAAAAGATAAGAATGATCAGAAAGAATGACACTAAAACTTTGGAAAAAAGCCACAAAGAGTATCTATAGCTATGAAGTTCAAGCCTCAATCTTTTATAGAAAAACTTAGCATCAGAGAGCATATGCCTAAGAACTATTTAGACAAATCATTCCACATAAAAGTCAAATAAACTACTTATAATCAACACTTGTCAGCAACACAAAGACAAATTCATTTTGCGGAAGCAGAGTGTAACGCCCCGCCCTCCTGGGGTCGTTACTCCACTTTACACCATAAATCCACATGATAATACCATGATTTTTC
>JAYJMB010005938.1:0-26178 GCA_036873735.1 Pouteria campechiana
TTGAGGAGAAATCAATGATAATGGAATATCCTCTGGTTCATTCCAAAGGAGACCAGTCCCGGTCATGACGTTCCGTTTGCATTTCGTTTCTTCCTCATTATTTACTATGCCTGATTTGACTTCTTGAGCGCGCCCTCCGCGGCACGTTCGAAACATCTAGAAATCAAACTAGTGTTGCTTTCTCTCTACAACTGAAGCCGAATATATAGCAGCTGGAAGTTGTTGCGCTAAATTGTTGTGGATGAACTAACAACTTCTCAATTGTGGATTAAGCAATAGAGATATACCAATTGAATGTGACAATACAAGTGTCATATGTTTGACACAGAATCCTGTCCTAAATTCAAGAACTAAGACTATAGAAATTAGGCACCATTTTATTAGAGATCATATAGAAAAACATGATATGTATCTAGAATGTGTGCTCATAAATGCTCAACTTGCTGACATTGTTACTAAGCCACTACCCTTAGATAGCTTCTGTAACATTAGAGGAGAATTAGGCATGACTAATGAGATCATCTGAGAATGAAATTTTTTTTAATGATTCTATGCCTAAAATTGCAATGTTAAATATGCCTTTATAAGACTAGACTTCGTCCCAGACGAAGTTAGTTACTTCCATAGAGTTTCTCCTCTTACTTTATCTAAATCATAGCTTTCGAGGTTGAGTACACCTCGTTTTATTGCTAGAATTAATTTATAGCTATCGTTATCATATCAAACTCTATTTTTAGTATGAGTTATTTTTTCTTTACTAAAATATCATATCAAATACCTTTCATAGCCCCCATATGCAGTCTATTTAGCCTACAACCAATAGTCCTTCTCTGCACCATAACAATGAAGAAACTCAGGGAAAAGCATTTAGAAAGAAGATTAGGAGGAAGACCATCGAATGGTGCAAATTGTAGTACCAAAGGAAGCTCCTCACTTCTCTTGCTTGGATGATATTAATTATGTTCTAACAATGCTCCAGATCATCTCTATCATCAGAAGTATTTCTCTTCAAGATATGACTTTTAAGAATATAATTTATATGTCAGCCACTTTTGCCCCTAAACCCAACTTCATCATTAGCTAGGGCCCTTGAAGAGAGGGGAAAGGAGCCTCTAATTACCTCATTATTATCTCCTTCCCCTCTTCCCTTCCTTGAAACTTTGTATCACCCACTAAGATACAAAGTTCTCCTCTTCCTACTTCTCCTCATTCGCGGTGTCATACACAACCTCTCCTGCCCTTAGAATGCAAGCTAAGTTGTTTTTATATTTGTTTTACCTTTGTTTATACTAAAATAAAATGAAATATTTTTATTATTTTTTAGCTACTTCTCTCTGTGTGTGTCTTACGAGAAAGGGGGGAGAAAAGATCTACAAATTATCTCAAAGGAGGAATGCAAACATCTTTAAATAATCTAGGGGAGAAAACATCTAGAGAAAATACATATAAAATAAGTCAAGAGAAAATGGCAACTTGAGGAATGATTACACTTTATAATATTTTTTAAGACTGTATACATTTTAAGAGGATATTATCTTTTATGAGATAACTTTTAATCAAGTTTTGTATCATCAAAAAGGGGGAGAATATTAGTATAAAAGCATAGTTTCTATGACAAACAAAACTTAATTAAAGATTATGTACTAAACCAAGCTTTTAGCATGCAGAATTAAGTTACAAGCCATATGAAAAATGAGCACAGAGAACATATTCCAAAGCATCTAGGCTTGGGCTGGTAAAGAATCAAAAGACAAAGTGCTGTTATAAAAAAGCTAAAATGAAAAGGAATCAGTTGTCTCCATTCGTCTATCGAAGTGGAGACTGTATCTAACAAATGCAAAACCACATGCAAAGCAACAAACTTTGTCTATCATAGGTGAGTCAATGATTGTTTGATTATAATTAGACAAGGAGATGAAACAAAGAAAATCATCTGGCAGAGGCAATAGCGTTTGTCTATTCAATTAAGTTCATCTATTATCTACAACAGACAACTCAATAGATGAAGCAGTGAAGAAAATTCATTTGTGCCTCAATGATTAGTCTGTTACTTATAACAGACAACCCATTAGATGAAGCAATGAAAAAAATCTATCTGCACTCCAACAAGTTTGTTTGTTACTTACAATAGATAACTCAATAGAAGAAGTAGTAAAGAAATAAGTCATTCGTGCTTCTACAATTCAACAGATAATCCATAAGACAAAGCATTGGAAAGGATAATTTGTCTGCATCTGTCTATTACTTACAACAAGCAACCCAGCAGACGATGTGATAAAACAACATTTCCATGATTCGTCTACTACTGATAAAAGAAAAACTAGAAGATGAAGGAACTTCATTTGATGAACTGCTGGACAGATACTTCATCTATCATAAGTAAAAGACAAGCAACAGACAAGTTGAATCATTGGTCTTCTTTTAGCATTAATAATGCCCTTTCCATATTGATGAAAGAGTCGGCCATTGTAATAATACCTTGACCAAAGCTTAGTAAGAAACTAGAAATCATCTTTTCTAAGGTTAGCGTTGCAGGCATTTCAATAAATAAGGATTAAGCAGAAGAATTCAAATACACTAATCAAAATGGTCTTCTATCATTAATTGAGCTCACTTACCACCAACAACTAAAATTTAAAGTAGTTATAAATGAAGTAACGTTGGAGTAGGAGGAGGTAATTAAATATCAAGGAAATCATTCTAAACTCCTCCTCAAAGCATTTACTGATCTAAGCTAAACCTTCTTCTATTCTTCAAGAGTCAAGAGCCTTATATTAAAACCTTCCTTAATTTTTTTTGAAGGCTCACAACCACCTTTTGGGAAGATCACTTACTTCTACATTCAATTTTTAGAAACCTTCCCTTGTGCTTACTGAGAAATTCTTGAGTTTCAACTTTTGATATTCATTCTTTGTAAATTCCTTGAGCTAATGGTTAAGACTAGACTCAAGAAGAGTTGTGACTATATGGGTGCAGACAAGAGCTATTTATTTATGCCCTCTACGGCTAGAATCTAGAAGAGTGCTGGGAGTACTTTAATTATGCCCCATAGAGTTAAAATCTAGAAGAGTGTTGGGAGCACTGTGTTCATGCCTCCTATTGTACTTCTGCTATTGGGAATAGTGGAACCTAAGACACTAAGAGAAATATGTTCTTGGAAGAGTAGAGTAAAGTTTTTACCCAAACCACTATAAAAATTATTTTATCTTATTTATTTGTTTATTTATTAATTGAGTGATTGATTACTAGAGGGACAATTAATCCTAAATGGGTTGAGCAATAATTTTTAGGTACACAATTCACCCATCCCCTCTTAGGTTTTTGCCTAATCTTTAGGACCAACAATTTACTTTTGAAGTATTTTTGAATATTTTTGAATTGCTTCTAAGTGGTTTTTACTTAGGCATTTTTCTTAATTATCTTCTTTTGAAGGCTTAATGTGATAAGCTTACAATTAACATCGTTTATTGCTCGCAGTTACTCTCCTTAATTTGTTTTGATATATAAACATTGCATCACTTAAAAAGTAAATAGTTAGTACCTTAACTCTTCACTTATAAGTTTGCTCATCATCAAAACTTTGCTGCCTAATTACATTCATCATTGAAATCAAGCTAAGTAAGAGAATTAGACTCAAAATTCTCCCCTTTTTGATGATGACAAAATATTTGAATGATGCAATAAAGAAATTTAAAGTGGGTAAATGCATGTTCAATATACAACGCTTCTACTGACTTAGTGTGACCCCTTAAAGGGGTGTACTGAGTTACTCTAATATTTCTCCCCCTTTTTGTCATAATAAAAAAGGCTTGAGATAAGGATAAAAAGTCTTCCTCAGTCAAAAGGATTTGAATGTGTGGGAGATGGGTGTTCAGAGATTCTGGTGAGAGAAATATGTAAGAGAGCCCGAAGAGTTTAATATGTGTTGATGGGCTTCAGAATTTATGAGCTAATAACGTCAGAAGTTCTGAGGAAGTTATAGTGCTACATGACAAGCTATGTTTTATAAAGTTTCTCAAATTAGGTGCAAGCTTTAGAGGTTCTGAAGGAAAGCTTTTGAAATTAGGTGCAAGCTTTAGAGATTTTGAAGGAGAGGTTCTGAAGGAAAGTTTCTGAAATTAGGTGCAAGCTTTAGAAGTTCTAAAGGAAAGTTTTTGAAATAAGGTGCAAGCTTTAGAGATTCTAAAGGAAAGTTTAGAACTTCTGAGGATGTTCAGAGAAGATATGTAAGTGTAGAAAAGACTCTGGGACTCTATTAGAGTTTTTGTGATGCTTAAGAAACATTCTAAAAGATAGGATGTCGCATTCATGTACGACTTAGGTGTATAGGCAAAAT
Organism: Pouteria campechiana; assembly: GCA_036873735.1. Classification (NCBI taxonomy): domain Eukaryota; kingdom Viridiplantae; phylum Streptophyta; class Magnoliopsida; order Ericales; family Sapotaceae; genus Pouteria; species Pouteria campechiana. The sequence continues at coordinate 4,337 of JAYJMB010005938.1, forward strand.
TCTAGTCATCATAATCACGTGATCATTAACATATGTGATCTAATATGTCAAGTTCTCTTCTAATTTTGCATAATTTGTCCTCTAGAAGTGGCTTTGTGAAAATATTTGCTAATTGATCTTTACTTGATACAAATTCTAAGCAGATATCATGATTTTGAACATGATCTCTTATGAAATAATGCCTAATGTCTATAGGCTTGGTTCTGGAATGCAACACTAGATTCTTTGTCAGACTTATGACACTAGTATTATCACATTTGATGGGTGTATCAACATATGTCAAACCAAGATCACCTAATTGTTGTTTTATCCATAAAATTTGATCACAACAATTACCTGTAACTACATATTCAGTCTCGGCAGTTGGTAATGTAATAGATGTTGTTTCTTGGTGAACCATGATACAATCATGCTTCCAAGAAATTGATAAGTTCCTAAGGTACTCTTCTTATCTACCTTATATTTAGCAAAATCAGCATCTGAGTATCCATTCAATTCAAATTCTAAACCTTTTAGATACCAAAAATCGAGGTTTGGAGTGTCTAAAAGGTATCTAAAATTTTTTTTTATAGCAATGAGATGTGACTCTCTAGGATCTGACTAAAATTTAGCACACATGCAGATACTAAACATTATTTCTTGTCTATTAGTAACCAGGTATAATAAAGATCCTATCCTGCTCCTATAAAGTTTATGCCAAACATATTTATCTTTTTCATCCTTGTCTATCTTTATTAATGTGCTTTTTTGTGTTCCATATCTTTTGTCGTCTTCAATGTTGAATTTCTTTAGTAATTCTTTTGCATAATTTTCTTGATAGATGAAAATTCTTTCTTTCATACAAAACTCTTGACAAAGATTTTCATTTGTTGCTCTATACTATAAGGATATCATTCATTGCATACTTAATGAAGAGAGTGGTATCAATTTTACCCCTTGAAAAGCCTATCTCAATTAGGAATTTGCTTAGCCTCTCACACCAGGCTCTAAGAGCATGTTTCAAACCATAAATAGCTTTCTTGAGTTTGAAGACATGATTTGGACTATGAGGATCTTCAAACCCAGGGGTTTATTTGTTGGGTATACACGATCACAAGTAATATAGATGAGATGAGTTGAGTATCATTCCCATTAGGAAGTATATTGTTATTCACTAAGTACTCAACTTAGTTCAAATCAGTATATTCAATTGAATGAATTGTAGTAGATATTATAAAACTAAATCTAAACATAACAATGAAGTTGACAAATTGTAAGAACAAAAGAAGAGAGATTAATGGATAAAATATCTACGGATTCAACTTTACTTAGCAAATCCACTTGTATTGATAAATTGCATTGGGTAAGTTATCATTCCTCTCATTATCAATCGAATGCACTAAAGTATCTACCACCCTTTCTCAAGTGCTATGGTAGATGTGCCTATTAAAGTTACCTACTATGTCTCCATGTAGATCCACAATAATAAACTCATTAAGCTTAGGCATCCATGTCTAATATATGCGCTCGCAAGGTTATACTCACATGGATTGCACATATACAATGGCTATCTCTAGACTTTATTGCATCATATGTTCTTCAATTCAAGAGTTTATTCTCAATTCATCTATCTCATGTTTGAAATAGAAATCTCAGTTCATGCACATAATAGCTAAGCACATGCACACATTAAGCATAAAAAAGAAGAAATAATGGGAAGAAGATAATCAAACTCAAAAATCAAACATCAACACAAGCTTCATTGCTAGGATCCATCTAACCCTAGATAAAAGAAATTTAGAACATCATAATTGAATTAAAATCAACTGAATAATTGATAAACATCATTATAATCTAAATTTGAATATTGATTCAAAAATAAAAGATGAACTAGAAAGAAAGAAAATATAATATGAAAGTTGTAGTGGCTTTCTCCAAAGATATCCTTGCTCTGAGCTCTTCTTCCTTGTCTCCTTGCAAAAGTTCTTCTCCTCATCCAACTCTCTCTAAAACTCTATCCCTCGATGTCTTTAAATTACCCAAGAAACAAGGTTTTATTTAAACTTTTTCACTATGCACGAAAATCCTCTTCCAATAATAACTCATATTTCTCCATGAAAATATAGCTTTCAAAACATTGCAATGCATAAAATAGAAGTTCTCAAAATAAATAACTTGCTACACATCATGGGTGTGCAACACATGCACCTAAAAATCAGCTTTCAATAATAACTTTGTAATACGCATGTCTTAGACTCTAAAATTTTGCAACATCTGACAAGTAGAAATTAGCTTTTCTAAAAATAACCCAACTTGCACACATAAAAATAATCAACAACTTCTAAAATCAACAAGTGTTCCACTTTCAAATTTTATTTGCAATTTCATCTCTCTAAATTACTCTAAAATCTTCTAATCTACTTCTAAAAATTACTGATAAAAAATCCTTTTGAGCTTTAAAAACTTTCTTTCTTGTTAAGCTACTTCAAAAATTCTAAAGATTGAAATTTCATTGCTTTAGAAATTCTAAAGTTGCTTCAGAATTTTTAAAGATCAAGCAATTGAAACTCTTCAGGAATTCTGTCTCTTTGTCGCACTTCTGAAATTATTTTGAACTTCTTCAGAAATTGTGTCATAGTTCTAAAGTTATTTTAACCACCCTTCAGAAATTATGTCTCAATTCTAAAGTTATTTTGAACATCTTTAGATATTCTGTTGCAGTTCTAAGAACCTCAGAACCATCTCTATTACACTTTTGTGAATATTAGAAACCACCTCAAAACTACCTCTGTTACACTTCTAAGAACTTTTGTTAACTTTTGTTGCACTTCTTAGAACTTTAAAAAACACTTCTCCAAGTCTTAGTTACACTTCTAAGAACATCAAAAACCATTTAACACTTCTTTAGAAATTCCTTTAGCACTTCTAAGAATGTCAAAAACTATTTAGCACTTCTTTAGAAATTCTTATTGCACTTCTGGGAACTTTAAAACCTACTCAGCAATTCTTCTGGAAGCCTCAAAACCCCATTCTGTCAACCTCTTCTGACATTATCCAAAACCCATTCAAAACTCTGTCACACTTCTGTGAACCTCAAAATCTCTTCAAAAATTCTATCATCCTCTGCGAACCTCAAAAACTCTTCAGAAATTCTAAGATCAATACTTTTGAACCATGTCAGAATTCTTTCAGAACTTTTGACATACTTTTGAAGGTTAAGCAGCTTCAAAAATTTTGAGTTTCGCCCTTTTGAACTATGTTAAAATCCCTTTAGAACTTCTAACACACTTTTGAAGGGTAATCTATTTCAGAAATTTTGAGGATTGTACTTTTGAACCATGTCAGAATCTCTTCAAAACTTCTGACCTCCAAGACTTCTGATGACTCCAAGATTCTTTGAGATCAAAACTTCTGACTAAGCTTCTGACGTTAAATGTGAATAGAAATTCTGATGTTATGATAGTGCAACTAAATAAAACTATCACGGTATTGAACTCTCTAAGTAATGCATTCTTTATTCTGATGTTGCGGCTTCAAATTTTCTATTTGCTAAGTACCCAACAAACATTTCAAATGACATGGCATTTAACGTCTTCAACTCGTCTTTTTCACTTTTATCTAAAATTGACTCAAAGTGATGCCTTTTACATATTTTCAACAATTATAACACTTGAAATAGAAACTAACTCCATTAAGTGCAATATTTAAGCAAAATCAATGAACTTACATCAATTGAGGATCCAAAATAGGTGAATTTATGTATTGAAACATGATAAATATGAGCTTATCATTGTTCCACGTAAACCTCTTCATTAATGAATTCATTTAAAAATGTACTCTTTATATTCATCTGATATAACTTGAAATTCATATAGGGTGCAAATCCAAGGAGCATTCTAATGGCTTCTATCCTCGCAATAGAGCTGTCTGACTCTTCAAAGTCAATACCCTCTTCTTGACAATACTCCTTTGCTACTAATCTTGCCTTATTGCTTAATACAATTCTTGATTCATCAAATTTATTCCTAAAATCTTATTTAGTACCTATAACAAATTGGTGGTCTGGTCTTGGAATAATAGTTCATACTTCATTTCTTTTAAATTGGCCAAATTCTTCTTACATAGCTAAAATTTAGTTTTTATCTTTTAAAGCTGAGTCTAGCTAAATTTTAGTTTTTATCTTTTAAAGCTTAGTCTACGCAAGTTGGCTCTAGTTGAAAAATAAATACAAAATTGTCACATACTTGGTGATAAGATGATCTAGTTCTAACTCTATCATACATATCACTAATTATCTAGTTTTCAGGATGAGCATACATGAACTTTCAATCTTTGATAAGAAATGTGTTACCTTGCTCATTTACCTTTGTTATGGATGGTCAAGCTTTATCCATTAATGTCTTTGATTGTGGAGCTTCTGCTTATTTATCTTATAACTTCAGTTTCTTCACATTTGTTATAAGTTTTTCTGTCTCATTATCAAAATTACTAACTCTTTTCATAGAGTTAGTATGTTCATCAAATTTAACATGACCAGATGTTTTTACAATCTTAAGTCTTAAGTTGTATACTCTAAATGCCTTGATAATAATAGAATAACTGAAAAATATTCCTTGATCAGGTCTATTATCAAAATTTTCAATGTTTTCCTTACTATTATTAAGAATAAAGCATTTATAGCCAAAAAAAGGAAAATAAAAAATATTTGGTTTCTTACCATAAAAAAATTCAAATGAAATTTTGTTAAGTAAGGGCCTAATGAAGATTTTTTTTGATAATGTAGCATAAGGTGTTCATTGCTTCAACCTAAAAATATTAAAACAGATTGTATTTACTCAACATAGTCCTTGTCATCTCTTGCAAGGATCTATTTTTGCTCTCAGCTACTCCATTTTGCTGGGGTGTTCATGGGCAGAAAAAGTTTTAAGAATTCTAGTGCTTTTATAGAAATTTGTGAACCTATGATTTTCAAACTCTCTACCATGATCACTCCTTATGGCGATAATATAAGAGCTTTTTTTATTCTACACACGCTTGGTAAACACTTCAAAGAATGAAAAGGCTTCATCTTTGAAAGCTAGAAACATTACCTAGGTGAATCTACTATAGTCATCTATGATGACATATGCATAATGTTTCCCTCCAAGGCTTTTAGTTCTTGTTAGTCGAACTAGATCCATATGTAGCAACTGAAAGAGTTTTATTGTATATACTTCTTTATTTGATTTAAATAATTCTTTTACTTGCATACCTTTCAAGCAAGCACAACCTTCCTTGGTCAAATTTAAGTTTAGGTAAGCCAACAATAAGATCCTTATTGTATAGTTTTTAAATTAGATTTTTGTTGGCTTGTTCTAATGTTCTATGCCACAGCATCGATTCATTATTATTAACAACAAGACATTTAGCTTGGATACCAGAAAAAATAACTAAATATAAATTTTCATGCCTTCTACCAAGTAGTACAACTAAATGAGACTTATCTAGAACTGAACAAAATTGAGATTCAAATGTAACCTTATAGCCTTTGTCGCAAAATTGACTAATAATTAGAAGATTATATTTCAATTCTTATATAAGAAATATGTCTAAAATTATGGTACCTTACTAATTTCAATCACTCTACCTTTTCATTAGCCCCAAAGGTTACTGTTCCACCAAATTTTATTTTCAACTCCATGAATAATTCCCTATTTCTTATCATGTGCCTTGAACAACTACTATCGATATACCATGTGTTACTCCTTGTGGCTCTCAAGCACACCTACATAGACAAAATTAAGTTTTAAATTTTGGTACCTATTTGGGAATGGGTCCAGGTGGGTTATTGACAAAAAACTTTAGTACCCATTTCTTCTTGGGTGGCACTATTCTAGCTGATGGAAACTAAGTTGCATTTACTATACATGCAACTTCCTTAAGAACCCAGATCATGGTCTGTTTTGGTCCTTGTTTTCTTCGAGAAGCATCACTTTGTTTCCTATGTTGCTTCTGTCCACCCTTCTTCTTAGGTTTCATTTTAAATAAGGCGAAAGTTGTAGAGTCCCATAGTATGGCTTAACTAAAGAGGAAGGGGGTGTGAATTGGGTATGTAAAAATTTATTGCTTAACCTCTATTGAAACATTTTTCTCTTTTCATGATTGTGTGTGGTGCATTGTAAGATGAATAATAAAACTGTAAAGTGCAAGAAGGATAAAATGAATAAGCAAATGCGTATACAAACAATGCAATTTTTATAGTGGTTTGGTAACTCCGTCTCTACATCCACTCTTTCAAGAGCACACACTCATTATGCCTTGGGTTTCACTATATCCCATATAATGAAAATACAATAGTGCTCCCAGCACTCTGCTAGGTTCCAGCTCTAAGGGGCGTAAACAGTGTTCCCAACACTGTTCTGAATTTCAGCTCCAAGGGGCATAAACATAGTGCTCCCAGCACTCTTCTTGTTTTCATGAGCTCACCAAGAAACTCACTTGTTTCGAAGATCACTAGCAAACTTGATATTTTTCTAGAGCTCACCAACAATTATTTGGTTTCAAGTTTACTAAAAAACTTATACAAATTTACATAGTGTTTCACTCAAGCATAGGGAAAGATTTGATCTCTTTACAGCTCTATATAATATAAAGATCTTCCCATAATGTAAACTTAATAGTTATAAGGATATGCAGTTTAAGCTCATAAAAGATAGATGATGGTTTAAGCTCTTGGCCATGGGTGAAGGATTTACATAAGATTAAGTTTATTTAAAATGTCTTCATTTACTAACTTGAATTGTTACACATTTTTTCCTTAAATAGCTTCTTCATAATTTTGACCATTGGAGAAAATGAGTTTTGTTGAATGCAAAAACAAGAGTAGCAATGAATGAATAAGATCACTGAGATTTCTGCCGTTGGAGCCCATGCCTTTCTGATTTGTCTTGAGCTACCACATCGCTATTCTTTTACAGAGAGAATGATAAGTTGTTACTGAAATGTCTTTTATCATTTTGATTTGACATAGCTTGAAAACTTGCAGCGCCGCTTGTTACCAAAAATGATGACTGAAACAAGTCTGCATAATGAAAGCACAGATGCAGATGCTATTTAGATGCAAGTCACATAAATCAATTTTCTTTTGATAAGTCACGACCTCTCCCTATCTGCATTTGTCTGTCATAAGTTTTAGACAAATTCTCCCATTAGTTTATCTATCAGTCGATCCTTTGTAAGAGTGATTTGTTTATTGTGAATAACAAGCAAACTCTAGGTGGCACAGATGAAGTCGAACTGATCAATAGACAAACTATGCTTTGTCTGCATGAATTTCTCTAGGAGATTTGTCTATCAATTGATCCTTCATGAATGTGCTTTGTCTATTGTAAATAATAGATGAATTCTGGATGGCGAAGACAAAGTCGGACTGGTCAATAGAAAAACTCTCCTTTGTCTACATGAATAGCAAAGTGTGGTGTTCTTCTTTTGTTCCACATTTGTCTATTGGAGGTGACAGAAGAATTTTGCTTTATCGTATTTGAATAGACAGAACATAATATTCATCTAATATAAGTGACAGATGAACTCTACTTTACTTTATCTTGAATAAATTACTTTGCACTTCATGTATAGGTTTGTTTGTAGTAAGTTGCAGACAAATGTGCTTTTGTCTATTGATGTTCATTTGTCCAAGCTGCTACTTTGTTTGTGCAACTTCCTCTATCCTCATTATGCAGCTTCTACTTTGTCTTCCACTTTGTTTATCACTTTGTCTATAGTAAGTAATAAACACATTTGATCAGCAGATGAAGTTGAGTTCCTCGTTTGTTCTACATTCTTTGAGCAGTAGATGGAGTTTGTTTCTGCAACTTCTTGCTTTCTTCATTCTTAATTTTTCTATCTTAGCTCAGCTGAAGTTGCAATCCTTTGTCTATTCATCTTATCTTTTTATCCTCATATGAATCTACTCTTCTAACTTTGTTGATCAGGCAAAGTTTTCTTCGCTTTATGCATGATTGTCTGGGTGACTATTTCTTCTTTCTTCATTTGTCTGAGTTCTTAACGGGATTACTTCTTCTTGCCTTGTCTTAGATAAATTTTGTTTGGTCGATGTAGATAGTTTGAATTTCTTGAATAACTTTATACTCTTTGATCATGGCTTCATCTTCAACTACTTATGTCTTGCATTTGTCTGTGGAAGTTTCTCTTTGAGGTTAACGAATAACGCAAGCTCATTATAGTGCATCTTCGATGCCTTATTTTCTTTCATTGCATTTATTATGGAAGTTTTCTCTTAGACAATGCAACCTCTCTTGTTGCTTATCTTCAAAGCTTCTACTTTCTTCTTCTTCTTCTTCCATGACCTTTAGCCATTTAACCCCTTTGAAACATAGTAGATAGTTGTAGCAGTTTGTTGTAGACAATTGTGATCCTACATTTAGAAGTTTTTTGCACTTGCTATGTTTTTAACTTTCTTGATACATTATCAAAATGTATTTTATCCTTATATGATATTAATATATTATAGAACAAGGATAATATACATTTTTATTTAAGTCCATACTGTGAGAGCTTACATAAATGTGGTGCTAAGTATGATTCAACAAATTAACACATTAATGAATAACTAATAATGTTAAATGCACCATTAAGTAAAAGATGTATGCTTGCATAATTTAAATATTCATACTTATGTATTCATATTAATTAATATTTATTAAATGTAATCATATCAATTAACATTTGTTAAATCATAAGTATGCATATGATTTTTAGAGATTTAAGCATACATATATCTTATCTTAATACAAGTTTTGTTATCATCAAAATGATATATAGTAATCCTGACATTCTCCCCATTTTTATGATGACAAAACTTTGAGGACTTGTTATTAAGAATTAAGAATTTTTTTTAATCTACCCCTAAATATCTAACTTATATAATCCTATGGGGTTCAATCCTTTTATCATTCGCCTAATTTTAATATATACCATCACTCTCACAAGTCTCTCATAGTTCTCTCCTCCTTTTTGTCCAAATCATAAAGATTTAGTTCAAGATATATAATCATTTTTCTCTCCTCCTTAATTACATTTCTCCCCCTCTTTTTATATTATCTTTCTTTATGTTCTTCTCCCCCTATCTTGTTGGGCCCTGGAATATTATTCTCTCACTTCTATTATCTAGAGTCTTTATACATATATCAACACATAATTTTCTCTCCCCCTGTCAGTTATGATTATCATACAATTTTATATCCCCTTTTAGTTAATTATGGAATATTCAATGATTGTAAATGTAAACATCTTTTAGGCAAGCATAATTATCAATGCAAGAGGCAAATTTATGTGAAGGGCAACAGTCAAACATTGAACAATTAAGAATGTATTATTCAGCAAAATCATACTTATATACTGAATTGATATTCAAAAAATGATTTCCTGTGGTGACAATGCATGATCCTAGTTCGATCCTTGTTGAGTCTTTAAGTTTCTAATTATACGATTACTTTAGTCCTTATCTCTTTTAATGTTCATGTAGCTTGTGCATCCCTTCTGTTGTTATTACCAAGAAGGATAGCAAATTTAATGATAGAGTTAATAGGTTCTTTAAGAAGTGGAGAGACACTTTGTATTCTTTATCATATATTGAAAGATTAGAAGCATCACAACAGTTCAGCAATCTTCATGGCATCGTCAAGTTCTTCTTCAAAGCAGATTGATGCAAATTTTAATACTGCAGAGAAAATTCAAGCACTTTAATATAAAATCAAGTAGTTAAAGGAGGATTAATATTTCATCAGGGTAATACTTATCATTTTATGTGTCTCTTGACCAAAAACTTCAAGGCTTATATGGAAGCCGTAGAGCACATTAAGCACTTGGAGATGGAGTTGGCTAAAGCTTATCAAAGGATTAATGAGTTAGAGACTATTGTTGATGTTTTGGCAAATAAACATTTTTATTTTCTCTTAAAGGTTTGAACTTTTAGATTTAATATTGTAACTGGTTTATATTTATATTTATTTAGTTTTGTTCTTTAATGATTATCAAACTCCTTATCCTTTATGAAATTTTATGTTTGTGATGTTGAATTATGTTTTATGTTTCATCAGTGCACTCTAATATTAATTCAAATAGTATATGTGATTAGAGGGATGCAAACAGCATATTTTATTCATCAAAATCATAATTTATATGGAGAACTCTTAGTCGGATATTTTAGTGCAAAAAGTGATGGGTACTATAGTGAAAATATATGATCCTATCAGGTCCTATTTGGGTTTTTAAGATATGACGGTCTATTCTTTGTTTATGCTGTCAGTATGTCTTTCCTAGTGTTTTTACCAAGAAGGTGGCTATTGAGATTTGAGCCATAAAGTTAATGTGTCTCTTGGGAACTGATTGTGACCCTAAGTATTCTCTGCTTTGTCTATATAAGATGATATCTATTTGAATAGACAGTCTATGAGGTTGAGAGGTAGAGAGATGGAGCAAAATAAGGTTAAGGGGAATAACTAGATTTTCTTTTTGAAGTAGAAGGTGAAACAATTGAAGAAGGAGTCAAGGCAAGCTAAGAAGTCAAATGCTTCTTCAGATCTTCTTTTAACTAACTGTTGTATAGCTTATGGGGAAATCATGAGTTGAGTTGCGGCTTTGTAGAAGGAGCTATTTAAGGCCTAGGCAAGATTGAGGAATTTAGCGACAGTCATAGATGTTTTAAGGAGGTAGATGTTTTCAATGTTTATTGAATCAATTGGATTTTAATTATTGCTAAAGATTCTATTTTAACTTCCTTTTTATATCGTGTGTTATGATTATGAATGTTATCTTTATGTGTTTACTTTTCAATTTAGATTCTTTATATGAGATCAAGCCTATAATCATTATTTCAAAAGGAATGACTAGGAGTGAAATTCCTATTCGAGACCTTAAACAATGAAGTTTCCCAAATAGGCTTGACTAAAACTTAGGATTATAATGATGTTCAGAGTTTGATCATTTTAAGGTTTATTGAGATTTTCAAAATTATTTAGCTCAAAGCAGTAAATTCAAATTAATTCCAATCCAACACAGTTCATTTAGAGGCATCTAGAATATATAGAATTGAAAAGTATAATCAAGGTAGACAACTTATCTCTTTTAGCGCTTCCCTTCATGTATTTCTCATTTAAGCTCATAAGTGTTGTTGATAGTCTTAAGTAATCATTTAGCTTCTGCTATTTAGTCCTCAATGTTGCATCTAAAGATTGATATTGTCTAGGTTACAGTTTTAATTTTTTCAGTCATTTTCTTACATTCGGAACTTGAATTTGTTAGCTCATTTGCTTGGATTTGTGAGCTAAGAAGATTTTAATTTTTCATTATTCTCATTTTTCTTCTGTGCTCAATTCAAGCTTTCCTATATACTCTTAAGATATTCTTGCACTCTTTCTTCATTAATAAGCTCAGATAGAAGTGAACATGTATTGTCAATCTATCAGTGCAAAAAGTCATTTTAACCACAATAGTATGCAGAGAAATAAGCTAATGAATTAAAGCAATTTTCATAACAAAATAACATTATTACTAGTTATTTTCAAAAGAATTATGTAAATAACCAAATTTTCAAAAATAATTTTAAGAGAATATAAATATTATTTATTAAATTATTATTTTAAAGTGTTTACATATAAATACTAGCACTATTTTTATAAATTTTGATTTAATATATGATTAATATTTTTATAAATAATTTATATTTTACATATCAAAGAAAAATTCTTATAATCAATAAATAGTAATCTAAACTATAAAAAAATTAATTTTTATAGGACTAAACTATTATAGTAGGTAATAAATAAATTGGTAAGGAAAATTATCATAACAACCCACTACATAAAAATAGGAAGACTATTCATCAAATCGAGTTGAAAGTATTTAAAATTTTTTAAATAAACAGGAAACCAAACATATAAATGAGATAAGAACTGGTCATCAATATTAGATGTTTCATATTACAAAAAGTCATCAAAACATGAACACATACATAATAAAAATAAAATCTTTAAAAGGGTTTATCATATTAACCCATACATTAAACATTTCCTTAACCATCTCATTTCATATTTGATCATGCAAAGCTAGCATTTCCAGAGATGATTCATTAACGTTTACTTGTAAAATCATAACATTTGAATGATCAGCATCTTCATCTTCTTCTGATAATAATTCCTCATCATCATCATAATTTTTGAATCCAAAATATTTTCTACTACTCTTCTATATGAAATTATGTATAACCATAGTTGCAACAATAATATAAATTTGGGTATCATATGGGTAAGCTGGCATGTTTTTTAAAATGGCAAATCTTTTTTCCGTGTGCCAAATGTCCTTTTCATTATGCCTTTCAAACTTGAATGATAATAATTAAATACTTTATCATGATTTTCAAAACCGCTTTTAATCTTAAAATTAGGTATACGATATCATTTATTTTTATATGATCCCCAATACCTAATAGGCATTGGATAGCCTGCATCAACAAGATAATACTTTTTTGTCAATTCAAATTAAAAATTATTTATTAGTATTCCAAATTACTATAAAAGCATAAAAATTTTTAAAATAATATATCCATACCTGAAGGTGGATGAGGAAAATTCAATTGTTTGTTCTTAAGAGCTTCAGTAAATATTTGACCATTGTGAGCAGTGTTGGTCTCGAAGCTTAGGCAAATACCCAAGAGGGGAAGGGTGAAGTGGGTCCTTAAAATTTTGCTAAACCCCTTTAGGATCAAACTTCCCTCCAGCAATCAATCCAATCACTCAATCAATGCACAAATAAATAAGACATAGAAAGTTTTATACTGGTTTGAATAAATACTCTACTCCACTCTTCTAAGAGCACTCTTCTCTTAGTGTCTTGGATTCCACTATCTCCAATAGTAGAAACACAATCAGTGCACCTTGCACTCTTCTAAATTCTAGCTCTACGAGGCATTACTATAGTGCTCCTAGTACTCTTCTAGAATCTAGCTCTAGGGGGCATAATCACAGTGCTCCCAGTACTCTTCTAGATTCCAGCTCTTGGGGACAAAAACAAAATAGCTCTTGTCTGTACTTAAACAATCATAGCTCTTCTTGAGTCTAGTCTCAAGCACTAGCTCAAGGGAATTACAATGAATATTGAAAATTAAAGCACAAATGCTTCTCAACAAGCATAGGGGGAGATTTTTGAAGATTAAATACAAAAGTAAATGATCTTCCTGAAAGGTGGTTGTAAGCCTTCAAAGAAAGTTAAGAAAGGTTTGAATGCAGGGCTCATGACTTTTGATAGATGCATAAGGTTTTGGCTCAGTTTAGTAAATGCTCTCAAGAGAGTATTGAATATTTTTCTTGATTCATTCTTCCTGATCCATTGATGCTTCATTTATAACTGCTTTGAATTCCAGTTGTTGGTGGTAGGTGAACTCCATTAATGATAGAAGACCATTCTGATTAACATATTTGAATTATTTGACTTCTACTTAATCCTCGTCTGCTAAAATGTCTGCAGCGCTGACCTTGGAGAAGATGATTTTCTTATTCTTAATAAGTATCAGTCGATGAGTTGCTGCAATGGCTGATTCTTTCATTAATATGGAAAGGGCGTCATTAATGCTAGACAAAGACCAACAATTGAGTTTGTCCGTTGCTCGTCTTTACTTATGACAGATAAAGTATCTATCCAGCTATTTATCAAACAAAGTCCCTTCATCTTCCAATTTGTCCATGGTAAGTAGCAGATGAATTCAATTAGTACAATAAATTGTCTTTCCAGTACTTCGTTTGTTAGTTCATCCATTGCACATAATAGACGAATCGTCAAGGCATATAGACAAATTGTCATTCCAGCATTTCATCTGTTAAATTGTCTATTTCAAGTAACAAATGAAATGTAGAGGCACAGACGAATTATCTTTCTAGCGGTTAGACTATTGGATTGTCTATTATAAGTAACAGACAAATTGTATAAGCGCAGATGAATTATCTCTTCAACACTTCTTCTGTTGGATTGTCTATTGTAAGTAATAGAGGAATTGTTGAGGCATAGATGAATTATTCTTTTATCTGTTGGTTCATTTGTTGTAGGTACTAGACGATCTTTTTGTTTATTGGTTCATATGTTGTAGGTAGTAAACGAATTGTTAGAGGCACAAACGAACTCCATTGCTCCATCTTTATCTATTTTTAATAGACGATCATTGGCTTGGTGAGTTGTTCGACTATGGCTCACTTATGATAGACAAAGTCTATTGTATGCATGTTGCTTTGCTTTCTTAAGAGATAATCTCACTTTGACAAACGAATGGTGATGGTTGATTCCTTTTTCTTTGAGCTTTGACTATAATGGTACTTTGTCTTTTGCTTTTGCACTTGCCCAAGTCCTTTTAGTTAGACAAATTGATGCCTTGGAATATTTTTTTGTGTTCATTTGTCCGTGAGTCCTGCAACTTGATTTTGCGTGCTAAATGCTTGGCAATAACCATCAGTACATAATCTTTAATCAAGTTTTATTTGTCATCGAAACCATGCATTTATGCTAACAAGCAATTCCTTCTCATCCAACCAATGTAAATGTGAAGCACATGTTGAAATCACAAGCCCTCATTATATTTTGTGTTGGACAACCTTTTCTACCTATGTATCATGCTTGCTGACTATAAGGAATAACACAAGAAATATGTGTACCATCAATGGCGCCTACGCAGTCTCTAAAATAAGGATAATATCTTTTGTCATTTTCTATTTCATGAGGGATATTTTTAAAGTGTGGGTCTTCAAGCTTTAATATATCAACTGACATTCTTAAGACTGAGTTAAGAATTGCATAAAAATGTCTATTAATTATTTCTCCCAAATGTTGAAAATGCTCTTGTACCATTCTGTTTCCAACCCCTTGACCTATAGTGCATAAAAACATCCCAACAATTTCCTTAACCCTCATTCTTTTAGTGTTTTTTTTATCCATACTTATCAACCAAAGCATTAAAAATAGGTGAAAGACATGCTTCTCCATCCTAAAGCTCTCGTGACAACGTATTTCATGACCAAGTAGTATATTCCTAACAAATTAAAAGTCACTATATAATGTTGTTCTATACAGTTGCTTAAGGCAAAATTTTGAATAATATGCACCAACAAATATAGCTCCGATAGATGCTATTTTAACAACATCATCACATTTACTTTCATCATCATTGGTTGATGACATACCTGTTATATTGAAAATAATAAAATCAATTACAACAATGATTTGCATAAAAATCAAAATTCATTTCATAATAATTAACTGAAAAAGATCAAAATTAATTATAAAAACATTTCATAAAAAATTCAAACTTCATTTCATAATATTTAACTAAAATATCCAAAAAAGGATCAAAATCATAACAATATGCTTCAAACATATGTTAATACCATAAAAATATATGACATTTTCCATGATATATCACTTTTAAAAATCACAAAAACTAGGTTTTCAATCCAAATTGAATTAATTTGTCTTTTTTTTCAACCACTCAATTTGCAACTCTGGTTCCTTCATAGCAAGAAACATTTCTCTATTTGCCTTATCAAATAGTATATCACTTTCTTTCCACCAAAATTTGCTTCCCACCTCCATTCTAGGTAATGTATGAACTATGTCTATTACACCTTCAATACTAGTTTTCTCTTCCATAGGGATGTTGTCTAATCCCTTTCATTGTCCTGTAATATCATTTTTGCCAATACCCTCTTAATCAACTTGGTCACAGGTCCCTTTCTCATCATAAGAAAATACTCCAAAGGATGGTGCCCAAGCCTTATCACCAGTAGCCACCACATCTTTAAATCAAATTTCCATGTCATTTTTAAACTATAATCCTCTTTCCCTAAATTTTACTACCTCTGAAATTTCCTGCATTTTAACAATAAAAAAATATTAAATTATTATTAATTTGATAAATTATTATGAATAACAAAAGAATTAAATTAAGCTGTAATTTTTGCTCTACCATTCATCACTAGCCTACACATTAATCTTTAGAAAATCTCATTCTAGTCTAGATTCTTTTCCCGTCAATTTGTCCCACACTTGTCACTCTTTCTTCCATCCATCTCATTATTTTTAAGCTTCTTGTAATTGTAATTTCTTCTAGTTGATGCATTGAATTAAATAGGAGTTGATCCTTCCATCCTAAACATTTCCATAAATAATGCATAATAAACATTAAATATTAAACACTAAACATTAGTAATGTTTCTCTATTTCTTACCAAAAATTAGCTAGATTAACATTAAACATTAAAGTAGGCCATCTAAGGATAAAAAAAAACTACAAATTCAATGTTTAGTGAATTAGTTGTTGCTTGAGCATTTTTATATGATTTTTTGTGTAATGAAATATTGAACTACATTGTATATGCAATGTAATATAGGACTTGAAGATCTTAAAATAATTTAATTTTCAAAGTTAGATCATGACAATTTTGTTTTGTTTGGTCTGCTCATGTCTTGTTTCAAACTTTCAATCACTCATTGGTAGAAATTAAATAGATAACTTTGTGTTTTTGGATACTTTAAAAAGTGGCGAACATGGATAGAAAAGATGAAACAAAAAAAAAAGAAAAGAAATATAAGGAGAGAGGATACTAATTATGTTAAGGTGTGAAAAGGTATTAAATTATCTGTATATATGCATTTTCAACTAGAGTCTTGTTAGCTTTTAAAAAAACAAATATGCGATAAGTCCTACCTTTAGCAAGATTTATTTTAGGGTCATATGCGTGATCCAAGAGTTATAAGTATGATGTGCTTTCCTTTAGCATTATCCAGGGATAATGCGATTTAAAGATGTTATCCTCGATGCAATTTCCTAATATATTTCCAATGTAAGATGTTTTTTTCTTTTTATTTTGAAGGTTTTTCATGTATATTATTGTACATTTACTGCTTTTCCTTATTATTACCTATCTGTTTGTGCTTGTAATTGTAATCCTCATAAGCCATAAGGCAAATGAAGGTAAAATAGATAATAATAATAATAATAATAATAATAATAATAATAATAACAATAAGAATAATACTATTAACTAATAATATTGTCCATATTACTATATATGATTTTGATAATAACAAAACTTGTAGTAAGAAAAGACATATGTGTGCTTAAATCTCTAACAATCATATGTATGATTATTAATTGATAAACATTAATTGATATAAATACATAATCATACATATTTAATTATGCATATACACATCCTTTACTTATGGTGCGTTTAATATTATTTAGTATTCACTAATGCATTAATTCCTTAAATAATACTAAGCACCATATTCACTTAAGCTTTCACAGTATGAACTTAAGATGTACATTATGCTTGCTATACAATTTGTTACAATCACACAAAGATACAATATATTCTGGTATTATATCTGAAAGCTAACAACGTAGCAAGTGCAGAAAAGTTATAAGTGCGGAAACTACCATGACTATTTGCTATATTCCAAAGGGGCTAAACTAATAAAGATCATGAAAGAAGAAGAAGACAAGCAACAAAAAAGGTTGCATTGTCTAAAAGAAAACTTTCATGGATAAATCTAATGGATGAATACAAGGATTCAAAGATGCACTACAATGGAGAAACTTCTATAGGCAAATGCAAGACAAAAGCAGTTGAAGATGAAACCATGGTCGAGAAGCAGAAAGTGTTCGAGAAATTTGAAATAATTACACCAACCAATCAAAATTTGTCTAAGACAAAAAAAGAAGAAGAAGAAGCTCCGTCAAATACTCAAACAAAGGAAGAAAGAATGAACTGTTACTCAGACAATCATGCACAAAGTGAAGAAAACTTTGTTGGATCAACAAAGTTAAAAGAATGAATTCATCTGAGGACAAAAAGGTAAGATGAACAGACAAAGGAGTGCAACTTCAGCTAAGCAAGGATAGACAAATTAAGATTAAAGAAATAAAGAAGTCATAGAAATAAACTCCTTCTAACGGTCAAAGAATGCAGAAAAAATGAGGAACTCCACTTTGTCTACAGATCAATTCATCTGTTACTGACTACAGACAAAGTGGAAGACGAAATAGATGTTGCACAGTGAACATAGATAAAGTTGCATAGACAAAGTAGCTACTTGGACAGAAGGAAATTCAACAGACAAAGGCACGTTCATCTACAACTTACTATAGACAAACTCATATGTGACGTGCAGAGTAATCCATCTAAGAAAAAGTAGAGCAGAGTTCATCTATCGTTACATTAGATGAATACTAAAGTTTGTATGTTCGAGCAATACAAAGCAGAATTTGTCTATCACCACCAATAAATAAATGTGGAACAAAAGAAGAATATCACACTTTGTCTATTCGTATAAACAAAGGAGAATTTATCAATCAACCAATCCAACTTTGTCTGCGCCACCTAGAATTCGTCTGTTATTTACAATAGACAAAGCACATGTACAAAGGACGATAGACAAATCTCCTAGAGGAATTCAAGCAAACAAAGCAGAGTTTGTTTATCGATCAATTTGACTTCATCTACGCTATTCAGAATTGATCTGCTACTTATAACAAAAAACTCACTCTTACGAAGAATTGACTAACAGACAAACTAATGGGAGAATTTGTTTGTAATTTATGATAGACAAATGCGATAAAGAGAGATTGTGACTTGTCGAAGGAAAATCAATTCATGTGACTTACATTTAAATGGTATCTGCATCTATGCTTTCAATATGCAAACTCGTCTCAGTTACCATTTCTAGCAACAAGTAGTTTTATAAGCTTTCAAGCTGTGTCAAGTCAAAATGAGAAAAGATATTTCAGTAATAACTTATTTTCCTCTCTATAAAAGAATGGCGATGCAACAGCTCAAGACAAATTAGAAAGGCATGGACTTCAATGGCAAAAATCTCAACTGTCTTATTCATTCAATGCTACTCTCGTCTGCATTCAATAGAACACATCTTCTCCAATGGTCAAAACTATGAAGAAACTATTTAAGGAAACAAGGTGGAACAATACAAAGTGGTGAAGGAATACTTTTCAAATGAGCTTAATTTTATGCAAATCCTTCCACCCATGGCCAAGAGCTTAAACCGTGATCTATCTTTCATAAGCTTAAATTGCATATCCTTATAGCCATTAAGATTACATTATGGGAAAATCTTTATATTTTATTAAAGTTGAAAAAGAGATCAAATCTTCCCCTATGCATGAGAGAAATACTACATAAAAGTATGTAAGTTTTCTGGTAAAATTGAAACCAGGGAATTATTGGTGATCTCTAAAAAACCAACAAGTTTGCTGGTGATCTTAGAAACTAGTGAGTTTTCTGGTGAGCTCGTGAAAACCAGAAGAGTGCTAGGAGTATTATATTTATGTCCCTTGAAGTTGGAATCCAGAAAAGCGTTGGGAGCACTTTTGTATTTCCATTATATAGGATATAGCGGAACCCAAGGCATAGTGATTATGTGCTCTTGGAAGAGTGAATATAAGGACGAGGTTCCCGAACCACTATAAAAATAGTATTGTTTGTATGTGTATGTGTTTGCCTGCTTGTTTTATCTTTCATGCACTTTAATATTTTTATCTTACAATGCACCACACACAATCACGCAAAGAGGAAAATGTTTTAGTTGGGGTTAAGTAATAAATTTTTACATACTTAATTCACCCTCTTCTCTTAGGTTAAGCCACACCATGGGATTTTATAGATATAAGCAATGCCAAAAAAAGTAGGTTGGGTCAAATAGCCACTCAATAGATTGAAGCATACCACATTTTGAAACAGCCACTAATTTGTATAATGCATACAAAACCAATCAAAATAAGGCCGACCAATTTGTCTAGTATAATAAATTATATTTGCAAGTGGCTCAATTTCAAAGAAGAGATTCAATTTTATAGCACAACTAACTTGTAAAAGGGATTAAAAGATGAAAATTTTGCACACTAAATTGATATTCAAATTTATAAATTTTGATTCATAAAATAAGCTACCAAGGTTAATTTCAATAAAGAATTAGTATAGTTTGAAAATTATGGAGATGCCTTTATTTAGGGCATTTTTAGTCTGTTTACATTAGGTGTATATTTGATAGAAAGTGTATTAGAAATATAAATGTCAATAACATAGAAGATAAATTTAATATAATAGACTTTTAAATTGAAAGTAAGTAAAATGACTAGAAATATAAGTGATGATAGAAAAAAATTTAAAATTTTAAAATTCGTTATAATACAAGAAAAAAAAGATAAAGCCATTATAGCCCATCTCAAATTCTCTCTTCATCCAAATAGACATATGAAAATATAACAAAAAATGTGCGAGTAATAATTGTGTAAACAGGAATATAACACTTAAAAAGTAATCACCGGAAATGATTATTAATAGTGATGAAGGATTGAATGATTTAAACAAGAGATCCTTGTCTAACATTAGTTAGACGAGAAACTAACATTAGTTCTAACAGTTAGTGGAGTAATTTGAAAGTACACGAGAAACAAGTACTTGGATAGTTGTCCTAATGATTATATAAATCTTTACAAGATTTGAAATAGAAGACTCTATTACCCTAATAACGAAAGCAAGCTAATGGTGTTATTTCAAACCATCCATCAAATAAAAAGAAATATGAAAAATAAAATTTAATCTAAGAAAATAATATCAATATAGATAAGTAAAAAAAACTTACTTATTTGAAAGAAATCGAACTGCAATGGATATCAACACTACGGTGGAAATCTGAATATAATTTTAATCTCATGCTTATCTTTGTATGGGAGAGGAGGAGGGTAATGTCATCAACTAATCATTTAATGCAGGAAGCCTATGAAGAAGCGGAAAATTTTTGCTTATCCCGTCATTTTTAGGCGTTTGTGGCAACATGTTGTGCTAATAATTTTCTAGTCAAACAGTTGCTTTGGAACAGTAAAATGCTTTTCCGACTGTAAACGCCCATTTAGGTCCCCAGGACCCGCGGCCAAACAAAGCCTTACACTTAAGAAACAGCCGGTAGACGGTCACTACAGCATTAACTCTTTATTATGCATGGATCAAGATAGATTATTGGACCACGGTTGACCGCCTGAACACTTTTAATTTCCCTTGATCATGGACCAAAAATCGCGTGAAGTGGACGACTTAATTGGTAAACGAGAGAGAGCCAAAAAACAGTCACCAATTCCCCTTTGCATAATTTTTATTTAGGGGATTTTGGAGCTTTTCCTCTCAGCTGAGTAGAAGCTTGAATTTGAAGCTTTTCATCTGGTTCAAAGACAGCAAGCATGGCTGCTGCCAGGCGCGCTGAATCTGAACGGTGGAGTAGGACACAGGCATGCGCAGTTGCTGCTTTACTCTTTATATTGTCGGCTTGCAATCAATGCAGGTCAAACTAAAAACGCCCAAGACCATTGTTATCGTAACCAGACCGGTCGAACTGGGTAAACCGTGAACGAATCAACTGTTCTGTTCGATCCAGCCCGGTCGGTTCAATAATAATTTTTTTTACTTTTAATATTTTTAATAGAATAAAATAATAAATTAAAGTAATATAATATTATAATATAAGATCTATATATTTAGATTAATTTCCATCGTTTAAATTTTTTAAAATCATGTTATATTATTTTTTAAATTTTTTCTAAAAAAGTATAAAAAATGGTTCCTCTAGTTGAACTACTAGTCGAACCGGTCGGACAGTACTTGTTCACAGCAGCAATGCTATGATTGGGACCGTCTGTGAAATGGACCGCTGTATTTGACTTTTATGATTGCGATTTTTGCCCAAAAACAAACGTGAAATGGTAGGCTGGAGTGGATAAAGACAGACACGTGTCCGGGTCGCTGTCTCCAGACT